>JAQZBX010041855.1:0-22205 GCA_029593785.1 Cabassous unicinctus | reverse complement strand
GCGGTCAGGGGGAGTGGGTGCCAGATCCTCAGGCGGGGCGCCTGTTAAGCAGGCGTAAATGGCAAGTAGGGCTGGGATAAGGCCAAGCGGGAAGTTCTTCCCTTCATGGACCTCAGCCGAGCGTATGCATTTCAAGAGTTTAGCCCATGTTTGAGGATCCCATAAGGAAGCTGTAGTAAGCCAGGGGTTGAATCGGACAATTGGGTCCCAGTATTGTGCAAGCTCTTTTTCAGAAATTTTAATGCGCCGGCTGGCTAAGAGCGCATGGAGGATCTGGGCCTGAGGGGTTCTTACAGAAAAGGGAAGTTTGCCCATGAGGGCAAATATTTACACGGAGTTACTCACCTGAAAGTGCACACAGCACGATTACCGCTCATCCCCATCCAGTCTCGAGGGGACCCTGTTCGGGCGCGAGCTGTCTGTGAGGCTGTTTGCTGATCGCCAATCACCGCCGCTGTCGGCTGCCGCCACCGATCGCCATCTCCGGGCGGTCCCTTGGCGACCCGGCAGTCAGGGGACGAAGGGATGGTGGTGCGGCTCACCGGGCTCAGGCATTCCTTAGCGCTGCGAGCTGAGGGCCGGGATCTGCGTCTCTGGGCCGCAGATGAGACTGGGGAGACGGACGCTTCCTAGTTACCAGCGGACGATGAGTAACAAATATGGAGACAACGCACACTCCGGAGACAAGGTTGGGCTCCAAGTCTGAGTTTATTGGGTGAGCTCTGATATTTATACAGAACGGGAGGGCTGAGTGGGGCGGGGGATGGGTAAGGTATACTGGGCGGATTCTGATTGGCTGGGATGGGTTTATGTCCATATAAGGTATGGAATGTGTATGAGAGAAAGGGGGCAAGGCAGAGCTGCGGTGGCCATCTTGAAGCACATGGCAAGGAGAGGTAGCTACCGGTGTCAGCAGCTGATTGGCTGCAGTAGCTACGAGAGCGTCCATCCCTGGTTGGTTGCGGCATTTGGTGCCAAGACGGTGTCTACACCCTGATTTTCTCGGGCAGTGTGCTCGGAGCTTCCGTACTGCCCTCGCCCCTCCCCCTACATCTCCTACAGCTGATCCTGATTTAAAAAGCTTACTTTAAAGTAAATTAACAAATCTATGTAGTTATAGTTAATTATAAAGAGTTTGTAAAAACAGCTTCAAAAGTGAAGCATTTTAATGGCTACTTCCAGGAAGCCATTATTAAATAGAAATTTAAATTGATATTCATAACAAAAAGCAACTTCATAATAAGGGAACCTATCAGAGGTCACATCAATATGCATATTAAAGTGTTGATAGGGAAAGATAATCTTGATTCCATTGGGAATCTTAGATTTTCATAAAATGATAGAGAAAGTAGTTTTTCCTGTACTGCTAAAGTAAAATACCTGTTAATTAACACCATCATGGCAAAGGTTTAGAAGTAAAAAGAAAAGTCCTAAAATAGCTTGATATGCTGCATTGGAAGTGTTTAGAAAGTGTATAAAGATTAAAACATAGACTTCAGTGTTGTCAAACTTTCTTGTGCATTCAAGCCAGGCCCAAATACCCTGCATGATGCCTCTCCATTTGAGTTATTGGTGAGGTTTGTCACTGACCCTTAAAACAATAAAAGTATCAACTTCATCTCTGGTTATGCTTCTGAAGTGGATGGAGAGGTTGTTGCATTTTCATACTCCTGAAGCAGCCTGTGATGGTTTGATATAGAGAGATGTGCAATGGATAATGCCTCCAGACTGGCTTTGTTTCATAGTGCTGAAGGGTTCTATGCACCAAGCTGGTGAAACACTGGAGCTTTACCTTCCTAGTCTCTCTTTAATATCAATGGTGCTACACCATTCTGACTGTGTGAAGGGCATATCAAGTGGAGCAACAATTACCAGAGTACTGTGAGTAGAACTTAAACCAACACAATTAGCATTATGGCCTGCTCCCATGGAGAGATATCATGTATGGTATTGCAAACATGGAGCTTAGATCTATTAGCTGCAGCTCAAAGAGAAACTTATGCATTGATTAGTGCATTAATTAGTATTAAGTACTGCACCTATATCTCTTCTATTCTAGATCATATGCAGAGGGATACTGAACATGTTAAAAGTCTTGGTAAATTTAATTCATTTTCTAAGGAGTCAAAGAATGTGACTATAAGATAAAGAATGTCTTAAGTACTATCTTTATTTTGCTTGCCATATGCTTTTCTTGTTGCCTGTACTGTCTTTGAGTTTATGTCTAGGGCAGTGCCTCTCTTCTTACCTCTCCTAACTGTGCTAAGCATAACCACTGTCATGGAACTGGGGTTAGCAGTTTATACCAAACCCAGCAGGTCTATCACAATCTATCCCTAGAGTTAACCAACAGCATAAAATAACTCAAGGAAGAATGCTGTTTCTCATCAACTTTGGGAGGATAGAGCCTCTGAAAGCATCTGGCTTTTCTCACTCTCATGGTCCAATATGACAAGGATGGTCCCCTTTTTGGGGCCTGTCTACCACCATCTTCTTTATCCTTTTAGTGGGACCATGTATCTTCAAAACTCTAAATAGGTTTATTTCTTACAGAATCAATACCTTATTAGTCATGTGGTGATTTCATCCAGTTCCAACCAGGGTGCTAGACCCATCTTCCCTCAACCATAATAGAATAACCAGAGTGGTTTATGCCCTGTTAGGCAGGGACTACTGCCCTAACCAGCAGGAAGTCACTACAGAAGAATGACCATCACCCACTCAGCACACCCTTAAGAATAAGGGTATGAATTCAATGAGGAGGGAGTTGAAGCAGGTTAATATAGGGAAAGGGGAAGACAGCTGGCCCAGCTGACATCATGGCCAGCTGACAATATGTCTGACAGACCACATGGCCAAGAGACCCCTCCCAAAAACCTCCTGAGGAGAAGCCTGCTGGAAAGACATTGCCAGATCCTGGAAAGAGAATCTCATTTGAAATGAGGGGAAAGCCCCAGATATCCTCTCTTAGTGCTTTATAGACTGTATATTTTATGTATCAATAAAGGAATTCTTTATTTAATAAACACCCTAATATTGAAAAACGAAAACTCTGACAAAACAAGGACTGCCTCTGTAGTTTAATGATGTCACATTATATGGGAATTTAAATCGATTCACTCAAATTTAAAATAATACAAATAAATATTTGAAAGTTGTAGGTAGTTCTTTTAGTATTTTAAAAATTGTCAGGAATCACAGAATTTCAAAAAACTGGGTAATATTAAAATGGGGGGCTGTGCTGTTTATATGGTCTTCATTAAATAGCACTTAAAATTTAATTCATTGCTTGCCACCCTCCTATAAAGGTTTTGTATGGCTTTGACAATTTTGTGACTGATGTTCTGACTTCTGTTGCTATTTTATTTTTTAGTGTTGTTATAATTTAGAATCTATTTTATTAAACTAAATTACCCAACTATTCATTAGTAGGGATATTAATAGTTAGTCCATAAAATGTGCATGAAAATTGATAACTCTGGAATAAATTTTTATTTTTTATAAAATTTGATTAAAAAAAAAATACATTAGAACATAAAACAAAAAAAATTGAAATGACAGAAGAACAATGGACCAAAATCAAGAAAAGAACATTTGAACTTGAAAAGACAGGTGAACAGAGAGAGAGAAGAATGGAAAAAATAGAACAGGGTCTCAGGGAATTGAATGACAACATGAAGCACATGAGCATATATGTTATTGGTGTCCCAAGAAGAGAAGAGATAGGAAAAGGGCCAGAAAGAGTATATGAGGAAATAATTACCAAAAACTCCCCAACCCGTATGAAAGACATTAATATAAATACCAAACAAGGACAATGCACCCCAAAAACAATAAATCTTAATAGTCCTACTCGGAGATACCTAATCAAAATTAAAATATCAAGAATAAAGAGAGGATTCTGAAAGCAGCAAAAGCAAAGCTATGCATCACATAAAAGAGAACCTCAATAAGATTAAGTGCTGTCCTCTCATCAGAAACCATGGAGGTGAGAAGAAATTTGTATGATGTATTTAAGGTACTGAAAGAGAAAAATTACCAGTCAGGAATTCTTTATCCAACAAAACTGTCCTTCAAAAATTAGAGTGAGTTTACAACCTTCACAGATTAACAAAAACTTAAAGAGTGTGTTACCAAATTACCACTTCTACAAGAGATATTAAAGGAAGTGCTGTAGTCTCAAAGGGAAAAAACAAAGTGGGAGACTTGGAGAAGAGTGCACAAATGAAGATTATTAGGAAGGGTGAGTTAAGGCTTAAAAGACAGACAATATTAAAATATGACTAGGGAAAGACAAAGGATAAAATGGATGAAGCAAGTAATGCCTTTAAAGTAATAATATTGAACATTAATGACTGAACTCCCCAATCAAAAGACATAGAATGGATAAAAAAAATTTGAGCTATATATAAGTTGTCTACAGGAGACTCTCCTCAGATGTAAGGATAAAATCAAAGTGAATGTTGGAAGAAATATTCCATGCACATATTAACCAAAATGATCTAGAGTAGTGATTCCAATGTTAGAAAAAAGATTTTAAATACAAAACCATTATAATAGATGATAGATAATAGATGAATAAAGTCAATAAATATTAATAAAAGGGACAGGGAGAAAAAGACATCTCCATAATAATGGTTGGAGACCTCAGTACACAAAAGTCAACATTGGAAACAACGTGTGGCAGAGGATAAAGAAACTGAGAACTTGTATTATGTTGAATGATGAATGAATTATACCTAACAGACATTTATAGAGTGTTGCACCCCAAAACCAAAGGATATACATTCTTTTCATGTGCTCCTGGATCATTCTTCAGGATATAACATGTGTTGTGTCACAAGAAAGGTCTCAATAAATGTATGAAGATTGAAATTACACAAAGCACTCTTTCTGATCATAATGTAATGAAGCTGGAAATCAATAACAGATGGAAAAAGGGAAAATTCACAAAAATATGGAGATTAAACAACACATCCTTAAATAATCAGTAAGTCAAAGAAGAAATTCCAAGAGAAATGAGTAAATTTTTTGAGACAAATGAAAACAAAAACATAACATATAAAAACCTATAAGCAGGGAGGCAGATGTGGCTCAAGTGGTTGGGCTCCCAACTACCATATGGGAGGTCCTGGATTTGGTTCCCGAGGCCTCCTGGTGAGGTCAAGCTGGCTCAACCCCACAGATAGCAGATGGCCCTTGCCCACACCTGCACACACAGAGAGCTGATAGCCCATGCCTGCACCCATGGAGAGCTGATGGCCCATGCCAATGCCCACAGAGAACTGATGACTACACCTATGAAGAGCTGGCACAGCAAGATGATGCAACAAAGGGAGACAGCAGAAACAGGAAAAATTACAGTGAATGGACACAGAAAACAGACTGTGAGCACAAGCAGCAAGGTAGAGGGGGTGGACACAAATAAATAAATAAATAATAAAATAAATCTTAAAAAAATAAAATACCCTATGGCAGTGTTCCAGCAAGCTGGTGTCAGCTTAGTTGGTGCTGGAGTTGGTAGGTATACATCCAAAAGACTTGAATCTTTGGGCTGTCCATGTGCTAGCTGGGCCCTGAGACTCAATAAAGTTGCAACACCTACTCTCCATTTCATTGGTCTCACACAGGATATAGGAGGTGATGATGGAAAACCACCATACCAAGGAACTGAGAGAGCCTACAACTGCAAGCAAGAGAGTCCCATCCATTGGCCATATGGGACTGAAGGCCCCTCACTATTAGAGGTGAATTGGACATCACCATCCCAGAATCCTCAGGATTGGGGAATGAACTATGAAATAGAGTGGACTTATTGGTATTCTACTATAGACTTATTGAGATTCTAGCAATGGAAGAAATTAACTACTGGAGGTGCTGAGATCAGAAAGAGGGAAAACAGATGTAATACAGGTGCATTTTTGGTGATATAAAATGTAAATATAAATCACTTTATAAAGATGAAATTAGATTAGTAGCTACATAAGGCTGCGGAAGGACTGGTAAGGGGATTGGAATTATTCTTTTTGGAGTAATGAAATTATTCTAAAATTTTTTGTGGTGATGAATACACAACACTGTGATTATACTAAAAGCCATTGATTATACACTTTGGATAGATCATATGGTATGTGAATATATCTCAATAACACTGCATAATAAATTTTAAAATGTGCAAGAATAGGCAGAAATAGCTATGTACAGTAGGGGAAGCAAGAGAGATTGAGAGGTGAAGAATTTTCTTATTATTTTTCTGTTTATGTTTGTTATGATTATTATTGAAATAATGAAAATGCTCCAGTAACAATTGAAGTGATGACTGCACAACTATGTGATTGTACCAAATACCATTGATTGCACACTTTAGATGAATTGTATGCTTTATTAATATGTATCAATTTTGGGGGGCACAGTCCTTCTGGACACATTGCTGGAACAAAATCCCCAGGACTCATGTTTCTGAGTAGCTCTGTGTGAAGCAGACACCTTCCAGGAGAGGAGAAAGGGTGTTTGATGTCCAGGGTAGTAGTCCAATGAGGCCAGAGGGAACATAGATGGAGACTAGGGAGTATTTGGATCCTTCCTATCTTGGGGACTGGACAGTGTCTCAGAAGGCAGACTGGGATGGGGGCAAGGAATGGGAAAAGAGTAGCCTCAATTTACAATGGCTCCAACACTAAAACATATACTTAGGCACGTCCCTTTTTCTTGTAGTAACAGAAATGATTTACACTTAAAACCTTGCTCAAAGAGTCAGATGGGTTTGGGAATCCTGTGCCTCCAGTTGAAGACAAATATTTTTCAGGTGAAACAAAGCCCTGCAAGGCTTCTCCCCTGGGGTATGGTCAAGTATCTCCCCATGAACTTTCCCCTCTGCCATCCTGGGCTCCAGCCTAACTCCTCAAACCAAGGAACATGCAGGTGGGGACCCACCCTTTCTGCAGCCTGGGTGCACAAGACCAAACCATGCTTCCCTGAATACTTTTTTCTTCCAAATAGGCCTGGGAGTAGGGTGAGGTGAGTGAGGCATCAGAAAACTGAGCCATCAAGATAAATAATATCTTGATGCAATATTCCTAAAAATTGAACTTAATGCCTAAGAATCTGTGATGTCAACAATTTCAAAATTTTCAATGTAGGCAAGTCAGCATTATTAATTTTTTTCTTTTTGGTTAGGCTACAAAGAGTAGCAATGTTGCACCCAGACAAGGCCCTGTTTGCTGGCTGTAATCCCACTTTTCCTCAGGTCCTAAGTCAGATGTGGGGAGGGGGACAGGCAGCTTAGAACCCAGGATCTGTTGATGGAGCATAAGTGCCAGATGCCTTGCTCAGGCCACCTAATCTGCATAAGTACCCTGTCATTACACTATTTAAGTTTTTATTTTCTAGTGGTTACCCCAGGGCTTATGATACACATCCAGCCTACCTTCAAAAATATTACACCAATTCATGTGTAGTGTGAGAACCTAACAGCCCATATCCAGCTCCTCCATCCCATCCCTTGTGCTTTTCTGTCACACTTTTGACTTTCACTTATGCCATAATGCACAAGACACTACCCAGTTTTCTTTAGACAATCAGTTATCTTTTAGCATGGTTAGAAAGGATTAAGTGTAGGTTATATGTTCACCTTCATTTTCACCATGTTCTGCTCTTGATTTCTTTTGTGGATCCAATTTTTAGACTGGTGTAATTCCTTTGCCTGAAGAAATATTTTAGCATGTCTTGTGCAATTCAAAATCTTTCATTTTTAAAAGATTTTGTTTTTATAATAATTCTTAATTTTTCCTTCATGTTTGAAACATAATTTGGCTAGGATAAAGTGGCTTCCTTTAATTACTTAAAGAATTGTCCTCTAATTTGCATATTTTTCAATATTCTACGGTATTCCTTATTTGTCTTGCCCTGTATGTCATGTTTTCAGCAGTGTGAATTTTTGTTTAGGTGTGTTGTGTGTGTGTGTGTGTGTGTACAGTTGATATTTATATTGCTAGGTAGGCTCTGAGTTTCCTTAATCTGTGGTTTCATGACTTTTATTACTTTTAGAAAATTCCAAGTCATTTTCAAATATCTTTTCTGTACTTTTCTTGCTCTTCTGGGATCTTAATTACACATTTGTTGGGTCATTTGATATGGTCCCACAGCTCTTAGATGCCCTGCCATGTTTAATTCTACACTTTTCTCTTTCTATTTCAGTTTGAATAACTTCTATTGACCTGTCCTTCAAGACTGTTTCCTTGTCTAAGTAGACTTTAGAGATGTGCCTACCCATAGAGGGCAACTTTCATCTCTATGATGTTGAGGGAGAGAGGTGAATGGTTACTGTTTTTTTCCTACATATCAACTTGATTATTGATGTTTCCATCTATCTGCTATAATGTTCAAATGGCTTACACTTATAGTCCACCTTGAACACTAAAGCATTTAATATAATTTAACATATAATAATAATACATAAAAATGACCAGTGCTAGATCTTGAAAGAAAGGGGGAAATTTATGTATACATGAGAAAGCTACAGAATTCATATTTTTAAAGCTAGTCCATTTTTCTATCCATATGAAAATTAGATGAATACTTGATTAGTTATCCAAACAGAACATGAAAATCTTTTCAGAGTTTAAAATAAATTTATAATGGAAAAACATGATGTTATTTTCCCTGAATATGTAGCATTGTCCCACACTTCTTTTGCTAACTGGAAGTTACAGACTAGAATATTTGTGTAAAAGGGGCAAGAGGTATACTAAAACAGCAAAAGACTTGGAACTTTCATGTAGTACCTGTATTTCTGATCTGTAAATCATAAAACCTCTGTGTATTTAAATGAATGTACCTTGTCCATAAATGTACCCCAATTATATAATTAAAAAAATAATATTAGGGTAGGAGATGATCTAGAGGTAGACATGTAAGCACTGATTCTCTGCTGATGAGATTGGAAAATGACCCAAGCTGCCACAGCTGTGCAAGATGACATGGCAATATCTTCAGAAGCTATGTATAGAGGTAATAAGGATAGGTCACAAGGGCAAAATGTATAAATGCCACTTGACTCCAAGAAAGGATGGTTCCTTAAGGTGGAGAGGGACCCTTGTCATGCCTAGTCAGATTTGGCTTCTACCAAGGAGGAACTCCTGGGCAGCCCTGTTACCCTCCATGCACCACGCAAAACAGAAACCCCCAAAATGGGTGTCCAGGGCTCAGCATTTGTCCAAAAAAGGGCAGGCCCAAAACCCAAACACACTGAGGACAAAGCAAAGTCCCAGTTACAACTGGGCCTCACCAAATCCAGGGGGAACACAGAGAGTACAACTTGCAGGCCCATATAAAACTGGCCATAACGGAGACCTTGCCAAACCAGGAGGGCATACTGTGAGTGGAATGGCTCATCCATCCTCCTAAGGTGGTCTTGGACAATGTTGTGTGTGAACCCTGGGTGCTGGTGGTTCACAGGTTACCTCCCTTGAACCTATCTGTCTGGCCAGCTCAGACCAGTTTCAGGGTCCTGGGTGGTAGTGCAGGTGCACTCAGAAAACAGGAGGACTCTCAGGTGTGGGGTGGATGGACAGGGATGCTTTTTCTTCCAGAAATGAAGTTCATAATTTATTCTGCAGTCTGGTCACCATGATGGGCAGGTTGCAAAAGTGAAACCAATCAAAACCAAGGGACCAGCTCCCAAAGACCCTGGGGTTACAGTGGGACAAAGGGATGAGGGGCAGGGTGTGGTCACCCTACAGAATTCCTACCTTGACTTTGATGGAATGAAATTTTGAGGGGAATGTAAAAGCCACCAGCACCAGTAGACAGCCGTCAAGCTAAGGAAGGAGCTAGTTTCTCCTAAATTCTGACACAACACCCCTGCCTCCTCTGGGAACAGCCACTTTGCCTTCTAAGAGCACAAATGCAGCTCTGGTTGCCCTCTGGGAATCAAAAGAACACAAAGTGTACCATGCCCAGAGCACTCACAAAAATTCACTTTTTCATTCACTCTGCAAACTGGAACTTACCTTCAGGCTAGAGGCACACATCTCAGGATTGAAATGCAAGGCCAGGAGTAGAGCTCAGTTCCTGAGGTTGGACCAATGAATTTCATTCCTAGAACCTGATCAAGATGCAATAGACAGATTGCTCAAAAGGGTCCAGGAATAGGGTACCAGACAATTCACTGAAAAAATGGCCAGGTCTCTTTAAGTCAGAAATTCAGCTAAACCAGCACGTTTCAAGCCATAGGCTTAAGGATCAAGGGTCAGGTGAATGACTGAAGCCAAAATCACACCCTCACAAGAAACATTAAATTGGTGCATCTGGGGTACTTGCTCTCCTGAAAATGTGTTGGTCAGGGGAAAACATTCTCTGCTTACTTTTCAAAAGTTGTGATCAGGATTAAAAACAAGAGGAGATATTTTCCTGACAGACTTGAAAAGCACAACCTTCCTCACATGACTGTAAAATCTCTGGAATCCACTGAGACATATTCTTATAAGGAAGCAACTCAGATTAAAACAAGTCCTTACTCCTGGATACTGCCTCAGATTGTCGATGGAGATAATGGACTGTTTCACACCCAAGTACTTTTAAATCCAGTGGCTCCTACTAGATCTGTAAGTCTCAGCTAAATTCCATATTTGTGGGGATCAAGACAGGGTTAGGAAGCCATCTTCCATTCCCTTTTCTCCTTAACATAATAAAAGACACATTATTTTATTCATTTTACATTTTACTTGGAGCTATTCCAAAGAAATAGAAAGCCATATCACACAGCTAGGATTACCTACTCACGCATTTTGTTAAACTCACCTTGCAGCTTCCTCACCAGACAAGGTTTCCAAGCAAAATATCTTCAAACAGAAGTAGAGCTGACTAGATGGCCCAGCTCAGCACCTCTTGGGCATTCTGTGAGAAGACAACCAACCCAAGTCTTTTCATGTAATAGGCTCCTTCATTTTAATTCTCTTTCATTTCTCATGATAGCACTTCATTTTGGGGGAACCTGATATAAATGTACAGAAGTCTTTCTTTTTAAATTATCATCTAACTGTTGTGGCAGACAAAACTTAGACAATGAAAAACCCAAGTGGCTCTCTGAGTGGCAGAGAAACAAAGTTTTATCACACATGGGCCCAGAGGAGAGTCAAGTCTCCAAAAATTTGAGCGTCCTCTCTTGGTTTCCATAAGTTTATATAGGGACTCCAAGTGGGCAAATTCTTAAGCAAGTAGGCAGGCAGGGGTTACAAAAGCAAAAGGAGCCAGTTTAGCTTATCTTCCTAAAGTAGAGGGCTATTAGGGAAGTAAAGAGTCATTATCTGTTTAGAGTTGTAAATTCCAGTTGAAAGGGGCAGGTGGAGAGTGCTTATCTTCCTAACAATGTGGATTCCAGGGAGAAAAGGAAGGAAGGGAGAAAGGAAGGGGGGTGCTTATCTTCCTAAAGCTGTGAGTTTCTGCTGAGGATGGGGTTACGGCTGCAGCACTTCCTTTATCATTCCTCCCTTTGATGCCCTTATAATTCCTTATGGGGCATCTGCTAAATTGGGGATTTTTCTATAGTCCCCAAGGGCTGATATTTAACACAAGGCATTACTTGGTGTTTTAAGGCATTTAAGCAGGAAGTGATATATTGTGTTAGGTACCATAGAACACATGGTCCAAAAGTTAAAATGAAGAAGACTGAGGCTGTTACTGGCATGGAATGGCAAAATCCAGGAAAGGAGATACTGGAAGTAGTTCCCATTGGCAGATGCCTGGTATACACAGTTTAAGTAGTCTTTGGATCATTCTTTTAGCAGGGCCACCTTATCCCTAACTATCCCTGAAGAATTTGCATAGAGACAGCATTCTTCCCCCAGGGCCTGGCAGATTCCCCCTGAACATGTGGTGAGCAAGTCTAATCCTCGTCTATTTTGTAAAACTGTTTCTGCCAACGAGTCTATCTGGTCTTGCAACAAATTAACAGCCCTCAATTTTTCTTTGAGGTCAATTGATATTTCCTGTGCTAGGGTTTGTATGCCCTCCTGACCAACTGTGAGTGAGACTCCTGCTACTGCTGTGCTCCCAACTACCCCTAGTCTTAAGAGTATCAGAATTGCCTGTATTGCTCCTTCGGCTTGGGAGAGCTCTCCAGGCAACTCTTCTCCATACACTAAGAATGATGGTACTGGCCAAGCCAGGTAGCAGATGCCCTGGCAATCCTGGGGTAGGCACTGGTAGGCATTGGTGCCACAGACCCAGATGGTGGAGTTTGCAGCAAATAGGTCAGGCTCATTGAATGGGAGGATAGTGCTACAGTTAGCCTTTCCAAAAAGGAAGATGGTTGAAGGAGACCTGGTAGCTATATTCTTACAGTTAGCCAGTTTTCTTGGGGGTTGGGTTACTGGGATCAGTTGGACTAGTATGAGGTCCCCTGGGTCCGGGCCCACTGGGTCGTATATTCTGATTCCTAGTTTTAGTCCTCTTTGGGACTTTAAAAAGGTATTTTCTGATCCAGTGTTTATGTTTAATAAGGTGAGTTTTATGGGGTCACAGGTTTCTATGCCACACACTGCTGGGCTGGGGATTTTCTGTAGGAGATATGGAGAAGTTGGTGGGACCCCCTTCCAGGGATTGGTGGCCCCTACCAGCCAACACCAAGAGTGGCAGAATCCTCTGCTCTTGTGGGGGTCTCAGCAGAGGCATTTGCCATAACTCCAATAGTTGTGGCCCCTACACCCTCTCCTGGGGACAGGTAAGGAACAACTAGCAAGGTGTAAGTAGGGTGACCTTGGATTGCCCAGGAAGCGTCAAATATTACAGAGGCTGAAGTTGCACCTGCTGAAAATGGGACTGCAACATTCAGCATGGATTGTTTGCCCCAGCTTTGACTAACTTGCAGCTGCCATAGATTTTGGCAGCAGGTATTGGCTCCTAGAGAGGGGGCAAGGAAGGAAAGGATAAGCAAGACAAGGCACAGAAGCATCCTATTATACACCAATAAGCAATTGCAATTAGGGCTCTATTCACTATAGTACAGTCTGCAGGGGCCACAGCAGCAAGTCTAACTCCAAATACTAAGGTGAGTAGCCCTTATAAGCACAGGATCCACCATGAGCAGGCATTCAATCAGCAGGTGTTTGATGAGATCAGTGTTCTGGGATCCTGGGTGACTCACACTCTCAAGGGGTGGCTGGATATGGGTTGGGCTGTCCAGCTGTCCTGTTCTTTATCAGGGTGTACCTTCTTGACCCTGGAATGAAGGATCCAAGGGATGATGCCTGCAACTTTAAGAGCAGTAGGAGTTACAAGGATCATAGTACGTGTACCTGTACAGGAAGGCTGAAGGGGTTCATTTTTCCAGTCTTTGACCCAGACTATGTCCCCTGGCTGGTGGGGGTGTACCATTTGTCCCAGGGGGATGAGGTTCTGGGACAAGACAGTTTTATGCATTTGGGCTAGAGTTTTCCCCAGCTGCTGGAGAATGGAATCTTGGCTAGACTCCCCCAGAAGTTTGAGATTTCCTTTGAAGGCCCAGGTAATTGGGGGTGGCTGTCCAAATAGAATTTCAAAGAGTGAATAGCTTGTGGGTCTTCGGGTGCACCGAACTTGGAGAAGGGTTAAGGGTAGTAAGTCTACCCAGGGGAGACCATTTTCTTGGGAGAATTTGGCTTGGGTGGTTTGAGGGTTTGATTCACGGGTTCAATTTTCCCTGAACTCATGGTCCTCTAAGCAGTATGGAGTTTCCACTTGATTCCTAACATTTTCACCAGCTCTTAGACTATGGAATCCACTAAGGCCAGGTCATTGTCACTTCCAATAGACAGTGGCAGCCCTTGTTGGAGAATGATTTATCTAAGTAAAGCCTTAGTCACTTCTCTTGCCTTTTTGGTGCGAGTGGGGAAAGCTTCAACCCAGCCTGAAAAGATGCATATCATTACTAACAGATATTTGTACCCCCGACTTAGTTTAACATCTGTGAAGTCTACTGTGATATCAAAGGGGGCTGTCCCCATGTGATGGACACCTGCTGGAGCATGGGGACCCTGCAGAGGGCTGTTTTTGGCACAAACTTGGCACTCGCTGCTGATGGTGGCACAGAGACAAGCTAGCTGGGCTATGTAGTAGTATCTCCTGAGCAAGACTTCTAGCACAGTTTTCCCTAGGTGGATGAGTTGGTGGTATTGCTGTATGAGGGCATGAGTGGCTCCTTTTGGGACAAAAATTTGGTCATGTGGGAGCAGCCATGTTCCTTCTGGGGTTAGGCTTCCCCCTTCTCTCTTGGCTCATTCCTGTTCTTCACAGGTATAGCTTAGTTGATTAGTTTCTT
Source organism: Cabassous unicinctus (assembly GCA_029593785.1). Taxonomy (NCBI): domain Eukaryota; kingdom Metazoa; phylum Chordata; class Mammalia; order Cingulata; family Chlamyphoridae; genus Cabassous; species Cabassous unicinctus. Next base: position 7,909 of record JAQZBX010041855.1, on the reverse strand, counting down.
GTCCTAAGAAGGACAACTGTGGTGTCAATTATGGGACTCATATTCCATGGGTTCCTTCAGCCACTTACTAAGCTGCTTTGTCAGTTAACCTGTTTCCTTGAGCAACCATTTCCATTCATTTCTGATGCCCCTGGCAGTGGATGATGGCAACTTTGTCTGGTTTCCAGATTGCTTCTAACAGTTGGGGAATTTCTTCTTTGTTTCTTAATTCCTTTTCCCCTGCAGTTAGGAGACCTCTTTCATTATAAATTTCCCTATGGATATGAACAGTAGTGAATGTGTACTTAAAGCCAGTGTAACTGTTTACTGCTTGCCCGGTGGCTTGCGGCAGGGCTTGGACCAGTGCCTAGAGTTCTGCTCATTGCGTGGACGTTCCCCAGGGTAGAGATGCCACTTCCACCACTTGTTCAGTAGTGGTGACTGCATATCCAGTAAGCTCTTCCCCATTTTTAATGAGACTGCCCCAATCTGTAAATAGTGTCTGATCTGGGGAAGAGAGTGGTTTGTCTTGGAGGTGAGGGCAATTGGCATAAACTTCCTTGGTCACTTCAACACAGTCATGCTCAGGAACCCTTTCCTCATCTGGCAAAAAAGTGGCAGTGTTTAGACTGTGCACTGTTTCTGTTGTCACTCTGGGATTTTCACAGAGTAAACATTGGTAATGTGCAAGCTGGGGATTAGATATCCACAGGTGCCCATGTGAGTTCATTAGGACAGTGAATGCATGTGGCACCAGAATATGAATAGTCTGTCTGAGGGTTAATTTGTTTGCTTCTTTGATGAGGATTACAGTTGCTGCTAGGGCTTTCAGGCAGGCCACCCTGCAGCCACAGGGTCCCACTGCTTGGGGAGGTAAGCAATGGGTCTTTGCCAGGACCAGACTGTTTGTGTGAGGACCCCCAATGCTATTTTGTTCTTTTCATGCACTTAACAAGTTAAAGTTTCGAGTTACATCCAGAAGCCCCAATGCAGGAGCTTGGCCTAGTTGTTTTTTTTTTTTCATATATATTTTAAGTGATGCTTAGATTACATATATGTTACACAAAAATTACAGGGATTCCTGTGATCTCCACCTCCCATACCTCCGATAACATCTCACATAAACCTCTTTCATTAGTGTGGCACATCACCTGCAATGGATATACACATCCTGGGGCTTTGCCACTAAGCATAGCCCACCATTCACATCATAGGCCACACTCTCTCCCACACAGTTCTGCATGGCATGTGCTGCTCTAAAATGGCCTATATCTGTCACCACAAAGTCACTCAGGAGAACCCCCAAGTCCTGAAAAAGCCCCTGTATTACAACTGCCATTCCCCTCCCTGCCTCAAAAGCATCTAGTGGCCACTGGCTTCACCTCGCTCTTATAATTTCTTCCATTGCTTGAATCCCAATATGTCTACAACAGAATACCATTGAGTCCACTCTAGTCCATAGCTCTTGCCCCAATCTTGAGGGGACTGGAATGGTGATGTCCACTCCATCTCCCAGTGAGAGTGGGCTTATATCCCATGGATACAGTGAATAGGATTATCCTGCCTTCAGCTGCAGTCTCTCTCCATTCCCTGGCATGGCCGTTGTCCATCATCGTCATCTCCTCACCAGGTGACTTGGGTGAGTCCTTTGAACTGTAGAGTAGAAGTTGCAGCTCCACTGAGATTCCAGGTGCAGCTAGCACATAGGCAGGCCAGAGGCTCCAGTCTCTGGAAGAACACCTACAAACTCCAGCCTCACATATAGGTTTGAATAGAAGGGACTAATGGACCATGTGCAGGGAGGACCTATTTGAGTCCAACTCTGTCACTCTCGGGAGCACAGATTCCAAAATAGAGCCCACTGATAAGGTGGCAATCTCTGGGACTATCCCCCCTTATATATGACCTGGGTGTCTCCAGAGCCTTCAGGAGTCCCTCTGTGTGGGGTAATATCAACTTTGGTGTTATATGAGATCTTACTGGGGTGTGGGTAGGCGTTACATCTGGGATGACTTCCTGACTCTCTTTGAAGTCTCTTAGCCACATGAACTCATTTGTCTTTACCTTTCCCCCCTTTTATTTAAGGTTTTCTTTTTTTTGTTTTTTTTTTCCCCAATCGTGTTTCCAGTTGGCACTTGGTATTAGTCCCTCATTGCCAGGGAGGTTCATCCCCGTGAGTCATGTCCCACGTTGGGGGGGCAGGTAATGCATTCATATGCTGAGTTTGGCTTAGAGAGAGGCCACATTTGAGCAACAAGGAGGCTCTCAGGTGGCAACCCTTAGGCACCCCATAACAGTAGGCCAAGTTTCAAATACAAGAGCCTAGACTCATAAGGCTACTCATCAATAATAAGAACCCAACAGTGGGCCATCCTCTTTTGCCAGACACTGCCCCTGCATCAGGGGCCTGTTGCTGCTCCTTTGGAGAATGTGGCAGAGCTCTCCCGGCTGGGAATTCAGTATTACCTCATTTATTGAGTGATTGTCTATTCACCATGGCCATGCCCCATTCCTCGATCATTTCAAAAATTTTATATAATTTTCATGTATATTCAGATGAAATTACTCCCATGAATCCCCCATCCCAGACAACCCCCACCCATGATCCTCTACAGCCTTCATTGTAACCCTTCTGTGACCTAAACCTTCCTTGAAGATGAAGCCCGTATAATAACCAAATTCAATTAATAGGAAAATGAAATAATAGTGATAAGCTTAAATGCAAGAGATAAAATACAAGGAAATTCAGAAAAAAAGAACTAAAAATAAAATACAATTAATGGATTGGGATATTCAAAAAAAGAAAATGGGAAAAAACAACAGAAAAAAATTTTTAAATTGTTATTATTATTGTTTTTTCTCCTTTTATCACTGCATTTTTGGATGTCCAGTGTGTACCATGACATCTTCCCTGTATCATTCCCCAGTGTCTCCCAAATTTTTATTTTGTTTTCAAAGAAGTTTTAGGGCACAGGAAAGTCACACACAGAATGCTAGAGATTCCCATACACCCAAACTACCTCCCCCTTCCCCATCCCATATTAAAACTTTTTTTGTGTGTGGATGGTAGCATTGTTATAACTGTCATACAGATAGTTACTAAACTTTGTCAATGGTTTACAGTATAGTTTACATTTTAGATGGTACAGTTTAATATTTTTTGATGATATTTACCATTTTCTGTGTCCATTACTGTAAGGTAATGAAGAATATTTCCCCTGACCACTAAATACCCCATTTGCTCTTTTCTGTTCCTTCCTCCCCACCCCCTGGGGCATAGGACACTCCCCTTTTGTGGCTAATGGGATGACAAGATTCATAGATACATGCCCTGGGTATTCTAACCTGCCCTTCCTAATCTACCCACCTGTCAACCCTGCACCACCAAACCCAGTAAAATCACTACCCATCTGTGCTATCCTTCAATATTCAACTGTACTCTATCACTTTACCATAGATTATGTCCATATGGGTGATGGATCACAACCTACTCTTCGCTGTCTCTCCCTTGTTAGCCTATCTTTCAGACAGTGGTTCTCAGAGACTGTTAACTTTCTTCAATTCAAATCAATGAGGTCATAAAATGTTCATCCTTCAATGCCTGGCTTGCTTCACTCAACATAAGGTCTTCAAGATTCATCCACGTTATTCCGTGTGTTAGCACTTTATTCCTTCTAACAGCTGAGTAATATTCCATTGTATGTATGTACCATATTTTGCTTATCCATTCCTCTGTTGATGGGCACCAAGGCTGATTCCAACTTTTGGCAATTGTGAACAATGCTACTATGAACATTGGTGTGCATATTTCTGTTCGTGTATTTCCTTTCAATTCTTCTGGGTATATACCCAATAGTGGAATTGCTGGATCATATGGAAGATCTATTGTTAGTTTTCTGAGGGATCACCAAACTGTCCTCTGCAGTGGCTGGACCATTCCACAATCCCACCAGCAGTGGATGAGGGTTCCTATTCCTCCACATCCTCTCCAACATTTATATTCTGCTGTTATTTTTAGTAGCTGCCATTCTGATGGGTGTAAGATGGTATCTCATTGTAGTTTTGATTTGCATTTCCCTAATAGCTAGCGATGTCGAGCATTTTTTCATGTGCTTTCTAGCCATTTGTATTTCTTCCTTGTAGAAGGGTCTTTTCAGTTCACTTGCTCATTTTTTAAATAGGTTGTTTGTCTTTTTATTTTAGAGGTGTAGGATATCTTTATATATGCAGGATATTAGGCTCCTATCAGATATATGATTGCCAAATATTTTCTCCCATTGGGTAGGCTGCCTATTTATTTTCTTAATAACATCCTTTGAAGTGCAGAAGTTTTTAATTTTGATGAGATCCCATTTACCTATTTTTCCTCTTGCTGCTCGTGCTTTGGTTCTGAAGTTCATGAAACCATTTCCTATTACAAGGTCCTGTAGATGCTTCCCTACATTATCTTCCAAGGTCTTTATGGTTTTGGCTCTTATATTTAGATCTTTGATCCATCTGGAGTTGATTTTTGTATAAGGTGTGAGATGGTAGTCTTCTCTCATTCTTTTGGATATGGATATCCAGTTCTCCAAGCACCACTTGTTAAAGAGGCCATTCTCTCCCAACTGAGTGGACTTCATGGCCTCGTTGAATATCAGATGACTGTATATGTGAGGATTTATATCAGAACTCTCAATTCGGTTCCATTGGTCAGTAGGTCTATCCTTGTGCCAATACCATGTGGTTTTGATCAATGTAGCTTTGTAGTATGTTTTAAAGTCAGGTAATGTGATACCTCCAGCTTCATTTTTCTTTTTCACTATGTCTTTTGCAATTCGGGGCCTCTTACCTCTCCAAATATATTTTGTGGTTAGTTTTTCCAGTTCCTTAAAAAATGCAGTGTTGATTTTTATTGGGATTGCATTAAATATGTAGATTAGTTTGGGTAGGATAGACATCTTGATGATGTTTACTCTTCCAATCCATGAAGAGGGAATATTTTTCCATTTATTTAAGTCTTCTTTGATTTCCTTTAACAGTGTTGTAGGGTTTTCTGTATATAAGTCCTTTACATTTTCAGTTAAATTTATTCCTAGGTATTTGATTCTTTTAGTTACTATTGTAAATGGTATTTTTTTCTTGATTTCCTCCTCAGATTGGTCGTCATTGGTGTACAGAAATGCTACTGATTTTTGAGCATTGATCCTGTAGCCTGCAACATTATTGAACTCCTTTACAGGTTCTAGAAGGTTTGTTGTAGATTTCTCAGGGCTTTCTATGTATAGGATCATGTAGTCTGCAAATAATGAAAATTTTACTGCTTCTTTTCCAATCTGGATGCCTTTTATGTCCTTTTCTTGACTCAGTGCTCACACAAGTACTTCTAAGACAATGTTAAATAGGATTGGTGATAGTGGGCATCCTTGTCTTTTTCCCGATCTCAGAGGGAAGGCTTTTAGGATTTCACCATTGAAAATGATGTTAGCTTTGGGTTTTTCATATATAGCTTTTATCATATTCAGAAAGTTTCCTTCTATTCCTAACTTTTGCAGTGTTTTTATCAGAAAGAGTGCTATATTTTGTCGAATGCTTTTTCTGCATTTATAGAGATGATCATGTGATTTTTTTTCTTTCAATCTGTTTATGTGGTGTATTACATTGACTGATTTTCTTATGTTGAACCATCCTTGCATACCCGGGTTGAAACCCACTTGGTCATGGTGTATAATCTTTTTGCTATGTTGTTGAATGTGATTAGCAAGTATTTTGTCGAGGATTTTAGTATCCAGTTTCATTAGAGGAATTGGTCTGCAATTTTCCTTTCTTGTGGCATCTTTGTTTGGTTTTGGTATTAGGGTAATGTTAGCATCGTAGAATGAGTTAGGCAATATTCCTTCAACTTCTGTTTTTTGGAAGAGCTTAAGCAGAATTGGTGTTAGCTCTTTCTGAAATGTTTGGTAGAATTCAGTTGTGAAGCCATCTTGTCCTGGGCTCTTCCTAGTTGGGAGGTTTTTGATGACTGAGTTTATCTCTTTACTTGTAATTGGACTGTTGAGTTCATCAGTTTCTTCTTTCATCAATGTAGGCTGTTTGTGAGTTTCTAGAAACTTGTCCATTTCCTCTAAATTATCATTCTTGTTGGCATATAATTTTTCAAAGTATCCTCTTAGGAGACTCTTTATCTCTGTGGGGTAAGTAGTGATATCCCCTTGCTCATTCCTTATTTTGTGTATTTGAATCTTTTCTCTCTTTTTCTTTGTTAGTCTGGCTAAGGGTTTGTGAATTTTATTGATATTCTCAAAGAACCAGCTTTTGGTTTTGTTTATTGTTTCTAGTGCTTTCTTATTCTCTATTTCATTTAGTTCTGCTCTAATCTTTGTTATTTCCTTCTTTCTACTTCCTTTAGGTTTAGTTTGTTGTTGTTTTTCCAATTCCCCCAAGTGTGCAGTTAGGTCTTCAATTTTAGCTCTTTCTTCCTTTTTAATATATGTATTTTTCGCTATGAACTTACCTCTCAGGACTGCTTTCGCTGCATCCCATATGTTTTGATATGTTGTGTTGCCATTTTCATTAGTTTCAAGGTAGTCACTGATTTCTTTTGAAATTTCCTCCTTGACCCACTGTTTGTCTAAGAGTGTGTTGTTTAACTTCCATATCCTTGTGCCTAACCTGTTTCTCTGGCCCTTAGTGATTTCCAGTTTCATTCCGTTGTGGTCAGAGAAATTACTTTGTATAATCTCAATCTTTCTGAATTCATTGAGAGTTGTTCTGTGGCCTATCAAGTGGTCTATCTTGGAGTATGATCCATGTGCATGCGAGAAGAATGTAAATCCTGCTGTATTTGTGTGTAGTGTTCTGTATATGTCTATTAAGTCCAGGTCCTCTAATGTATTGTTGAGAGCCTTTGGTTTTTATTGATTCTCTGTCTAGATGTTCTGTCTAATGATGATAATGGTGTATTAAAGTCCTCACTATAATTGTAGAGGCATTTATTTCTGCACTTAGCTTTTCCAGAGTTTCCCTCATGTATTTTGAGGCACCCCAATTAGGTGCATAAATGTTTATTATTGTTCTCTCTTCTTGAGAGATTGCACCTATTACTAATATATAGTTTCCATCTTTGTCTTTTACAATAGTTTTGCATTTAAAGTCTATTTTGTCTGATATTAGAATAGCTACTCCTGCCCTTTTTCGGCTATTGTTAACTTTTAAAATGATTTTCCAGCCATTCACTTTCAGCTTCCTTGAATCTCTGGGTTGAAGGTGGGTTTCTTGTAGACAGCATATAGATGGATGATATTTCCTTATCAATTCTTCCAATCTGTATCTCTTGAGTGGTGAATTTAGTCCATTAACATTCAGTGTTATTACTGGTAACAAATTTCTTACTTCAGTCATTTTTCTTTGGGTTAATGTATGTCATATGTTGTTTTGTTTCTGTTTTTGTCTTTTTAGTTGTTTTTCAACATTCGTCCAACTCTCTCTCCCTTGTTTTTTCCTTTCAACTTGTAGTACTTCCTTTAGTATTTCTTGAAGTGCAGGTTTCTTATTGGCATACTCTCTTAATTTCTGTTTTTCTGTGAATAGTTTGAATTTTCCACCATTTTTGAATGTCAGTTTTGCTGGATAGAGAATTCGTGGCTGGAAGTTTTCTTCTTTTATAGTTTACTATGTCATACCTCTGGCTTCTTGTCTCCATGGTTTCAGATGAGAAATCAACACTAAATCTTATTGTGCTTCCTTGTATGTGATGGTTCTCTTTTCTCTTGCTGCCTTGAATATTTTCTTTTTGTTGTGAGCATTGGCCATTTTGAAAAATATTTGTCTTGGAGTTGGCCTCTTGGGATTTATACTGTTTGGGGTGCAGTGTGCTTCCTAGATCTGCACATCCAACTCTCTCAATAGGGTTGGGAAGTTTTCAGTCTTTATTTCCTTCAGCACTCCTTCC
>JAQZBX010041854.1:6769-22302 GCA_029593785.1 Cabassous unicinctus | reverse complement strand
TTTTTTTTTTTTTTTTTTTGGTATGAAATCAAGATATTGTTTGTCTCTGATTTGGCTAAGGGTTTTCAGACAAGATAAGAACAAGGCTGTGTTAGCAAGCATGTAAAATGGATGAGAAGGAGAAGCCTGGGATTAAAGTTATTAGAAAAGCAAAGATTTTACAATTCTCTTTCTTGGGTCCTTGGTACAGTTAATTAAATGCAATTTCAGGCCAACCAAACTCTTAGTAAAGCAGCCAAAACATATTCTAAGAAAGCAGGTGTCAAGTTATTTTCAGAAGAGAAGGGAGATTTTAAAGGCTTTTTACTCTCTGCTCTGTGAACAGCTTTTAGTGGAAGGTTTTCAGTCTCACATATTTTGTAATATGATAGCAAAAGTCTCTTAAGAAGTTTTTCCTTTTTTTAGTGGTTTGCTTGGTTTAAACATGTCAATTGAAAGTGTGCAAGGGACTGTATTTTCAGCCTCTCTAGAAAGTGTTGACAGAAATTTGTACTCAGAAGGGGGTGAGATGGGGAAGGAGGGAGTGAAGAAAGTATAATAGAGATTTCACCCTGTCAGCAGTTTCTACATGACTAACAACAATTCTTCTGGGGTTTTATTTCCCCAAAGCTCTGCATTCAAGTCTGTTAATGAAGTGAAGTGAAGTCTGGTTAGTTCTAGGGAAAGTAGGGATCATGCCAATCATTTAGATATAAAAACAGTCCCAAGGAAAACCAAGTAAATGCCAGCAGCCTACTCATCGGCTTCTAAAGTGGATATGCCAAATGCTGCTGGGCTACAGCAGTGAGAATCTTAATATATTCTTTTTAGACAGGCTTTTAGCTTCATGCCACACAATCTTCTTCTTCCCTGAAAGGAGTTCTAATGAAGCTCAGCCATTACTCTGTTCACCTGCTGACTGGTTTTGACATTTAAGCCTCCCAGACCTTGAGTCCATTCCATTTACTTTATTTATTTATCTTTTTTTTTTTTTAAGGAGGTACCCGGGATTGAACCTGGGACCTTGTACATGCAAAGTAGGCGCTCAACCACTGAGCTACACCCACTCCCCATTTACTTTAAATAGACAAGTAGCATTAAACTCAACATATTTCATTGGTTCCATTTCACTGTGAGGAAATAAGAGACTCAGTTGGTCAGAAGACTGAAATTACCCATTTCTACTTGCCATTATTGCCATGGGCAAAGAGATGATCTTTCAAACAAACAAAAAACGGGGGAAGGATCAGTTTCAATTCTCAAATAGTAAATAAACAGAAGGTCTTTAGAGACCAGCAAATCTCAGGGTCTTTTGTCCTTTGGTCAAGCTTAGCCCATTACCTGAGAAGTCTTAGCTGTTCCCTGCCCAAATGAATCACTGAAAACAGGCCCTCCCTGTGTCAGAGTCAAGGCCCTTGTCAGTGTCACCACGGAAAAGCCTATGAAGTTCTACCTACTCTACCACAATACAACGTTCACTCGCTTGACTCTGGAAACTACATTCCTGCAGCTGTGATGTGTGTTTTCTCCCCTTCTCCATGGCCTGTTTGTGCATCTGTTTTCTGACCATAGTCTTGCCATCACCACCACCATTTTCTTCACATCTCATCAGTCTCTTTCAACAGGCAGTTTTTGTAGGTGAACACCCAATTACTATATGCACCTTATTTGTAAGCCCATCATTTCTATTTTCCTGCCCTGCCTTCATGCAGTCAAATCAGTGTCTCTTGTCAATATTCATCTCCAACCAGTGAGAAGCCAATCCTCCCAAATCCTTGTGTTTGATTACCAATGCAAGAGGTACCTCATTTTATCTCCCTTGATGATTCTTACTTTCAGGCCCACTAAAATTTTACTGTTTTAACAGCACTTTTTAAATCCTCCCTAAATCAATCACCTTTATATCAAGCAGTCTTCCAGTCATCCTTATCCAGAATATACTCCTAGAAACAACTAACTTGTTCCCTCTTAAAAAAACTTTCCCAGGACTTAAACTGAAGAATTCATTTTATATGGAGATTTCTACTCTAGTCTCATCTATAAGTTATCAAAGTCCTTTAACTTCTGTTCATACTGTTTTCATTCCAGCCCCATAATATAAGATAAAGTAAGTCCTTGACTCTTCTATCCTCCTAAATGTAGGGTTTTCCTTAAAAAAAAAAAAGAAAAAAGAAAAAAAGAAAATACCTTTCATATGACATACCTCTGAATTCTCTTCAAATGTTGCTACACTTTACTCAAGTCAGTCCTCCATAATAATAGGGAGCTATCTGTCCCTTTTATGAACATGAGAATGTTTATCTCACCAGATAATAGGATTAATTAAATCTGGTTAATTAACCCAAATTTGTATAGATAAATTCATTTTAATTTAATGAGTAATTCTTTGAACCCTCTATGAATGATACAAGTAGAGAGGAATGTAAAAGGAAATATAAATGCCCTCTAGAAGTTACAACCTAATTACTGAAATAAAGGCGACATATGAAACTTTTCAGAAACAATGCAAGGCAAAGGTGCACACCCGGTCTTCCTATGCCCAGTTGCTCCCTCAAGTGATCCTTCTCACACACTGCTTCGTAGTCCCCAAACACTGCATTCTTACTGCCACTCCACTCTCCCTGCTTAAAAACCTTCAGGAGCTCTTATTAAGTTTGAACTTGGCCTGGCATTCAGGTTTCCTTAATGTAGAGTCAAACATCTCCAACTTCATGTCCTGTGACTTCTGTACGAATGAAATGTCTGCTTCAAACAAAGTCTACTCATCCCCTGAACATATCACATGCATTCCCACCCATATCTTTGCTCACACTGCTTCCCTTACTTGATTTTCTCTCTCCTTTCCTCTTTATTTTTATTTTTAAATCCACTTTCTACACTCTAAGGCCCAGTTCAAGTTCATGATCTAAATCTCTCCCTTCTTTTAACTTCTGTAATATGCACAGTCTGCAGCATTCCTATTTAGTACTTGGCATATACTACCTTGTATTTTTTATATTATTTTTAGATATATATCTGAAGCTACATTACAGTCATATATCTTATATCATTTTATAGCCCCAATAACTGGACAAGGTCTTGCACAAAATAGGTATCCTATAAGTGTTTGTTAATGTGAACACTAAGGATGAATCAAGTGCTTATACTCCTAAAACAGCATTCTAACACCCCCTCAAGCAGACATACTTTAAATCCATCACATTCAACACCTTTAATCTTTTCTACTTCACAAATTAGTGTAAACCTCTCATCCTAAATTCAGATTACTCTTCTATTCCAACCCTCAACATTCCCAGGTTCCAGAAGACAAAGCCCAATACTCACAGTGTACTTTATTTGGATTTGTCTGTTTCCGACGGGACATGTTTCCCAGATCCGAAAATTGTGGCCTTTTCCAGTTTCACGACTGGGTTTGTAACTACCTCCTTGCAAGGTGTTGACCTACAATAAAAAGGATCATTGTTAGCCCATGCCATTTTGCCCAGAAATTAAACAAAATTAAAAGATAAAGACTTTTAAAAATAGCCTCATACCATATAAAACTCACCATTTATAAACAATTGAATAAATGAATGAAAGAAATAATGCATCTCTAGCACAATGTCAAGGTCTCAAGAAGTTTAAATAAATGAGGGGACTCCTTCAGAGGATTTAAAGATTTCCACTCTAAATCCATCTGTGGAATCTAGAATACTATTAAGTGATCAGTGATCATGATCAAGATCATGCGATAGAAAAGGAAGCAAAACCCAGGCAATCAGAGTTAGAATTACTATAGGCTCAAAACGGATAACTCCCATGAATTACAAAAGGAAGTCAGAGAGTGGCAGCTCATATGCCACGTGCCCACTGGAAGTCAAGCACTATAATGTGCACCAGTGGGAGCCTATACTTTTTCAAGAAGTTATCTTGCCTAGAGGTGACAAAGGTATCACATGCCCATGAGACCAGAAGCATCTCAAAACTCTTAGGTATCTGTAAATGAAAACAGCTTAGAAAAATACAGCCTCTACATAGTGACGGAGCCACAGTGCTGGGCACTGTGGATGACAGGGCACTAAAGCAAACCAGACTTCCAGTGTTGAAGATGGGCTCTCACCAGAAAAGCCAGATGTCATCCACACTGTTGAGTATTAATTCAATTTCCCAACTTGTGCACTGACTGTGCTCATATACTCCGGAGCAGTGTGGTCAAAATTAATGATTTTAAAGCCTTTTCTCAATCCAGCCTCTATGTATCAGAAACTGGTGTGAAGAACAAAGAGCAAAGTTCTTCAAATTGGAAGTACTGCAGATATCCACCTGCCTTCCTGATATAGAAGGGAACAGATTCTTAAGCATTAGAGGTTCCTGGTTAGGTATGAGAAAGACTTTCCCAGCAGTTAGCATTGTTAGGGTCTAGAAAGAATTAGTAGCAGAAAAAGTGAAATTTTCTCTAAAAGATAGAGTAAATAAACAGATTTATAGATTAAAGAGGGATGGATTATCTTTTCTACCAAAGACAGTTATGGTAGATTTACTAAGCTTCTATAAGTTATCTTTCAGTTCTTGCCTCCTCAAATTGTACTCATATTGAATAAACAAATATAAAATTGCAACTGATAATATTATATTAAAAAGAGTTATGAAGGATCGGATGTGGCTCAAGAGATGATTGCCCACCTCCCACATGGGAGGTCCCGGGTTCCGTTCCAATGCCTCCTGAAAAAAACAAAACAAACAACAAGCAAAACAAACAAAAAAACCAACTCAGGGAAGCCGATGTGGCTCAGTGGGTGAGCACCAGCTTTCCACATACAATGTCCCAGGTTCAATCCCCGGCTCCTGGTACCTCAAAATAAATAAATAAATAAACAAACTTAAAAAAAAAAAAAAAAGTTAAAAGAGGCTATTACTAGCTATTTTTGTATTCTAGTTAGTGAAGACTCACCTCCTTTATGCCAACTAACTCCTCTATGTAGCTAGAAAGGATCTCAGACCAGTAATCAGATCCTGCCTCCCCTTACCAAAAGAAGAAAGAAGCCGCAAATGGCACAAAGACAGGCCTCCACAGGAAGTGGCAAAGGAAGCAGCTTTCAGGCAGTCGTCTATCATATCTGCATATCAAACACAGTTCTTTTTCAGACCTTTGATTAAAAAAACACACATACACACAAAAATAACCTCTAAATGTTTAACAGTAAAAATCAATTTTAACTGGTTAGAGGGCTGTATGCTGAGTGCTAATGCTAATGATATGTGTTCTGTATTCTCAGTTTTGTTTGTGTATATCATTTCTAATCAAGTAATTATTTTAAATTAATGGAAGCAATGAATGAATATCACACTTTGAATCTTTTCCTAGGTGTGTGTGGAGTCACAAAGTGGCAAGTTGAATGAAATGCACATTGTCCATCATTTTTTCCAAAATTCGCAGAGATATACCTCTCTATTGTTTAAGGGAAAAAATGGAATTTTTTAATTTGCTCCCAATGAAGATCAGAAATTGCAATTGTGATATAAAGGTAATAAAGTCTCTTTTGAAGGAAGGCCAAATCATTTGGGACAGTCTCTATTCAGATCATCTTGATGAAGCAAAAATCTCATATTGAAGCTACATGAGTCAGAAGACAGAGATGAGTGTCTGCGAATTTAAATCTGCAGTGTCCACAGCATCATGCAATCCTCCTAGTGGCAAAATGGGGAACTGACCAGATGGTACCCAATGGGACTTCACACCTGAGGGATCAAGGGAAAAATAAGCAAATATCCTCCCCAGCTTCAGAAAAAAAAATAAAAGGCCTGTGGGTCCATGGACTCTTGAAAATAAATGAATGAATGAGCGAATAATGATACCGAAAAGACACTCTTCACAGAACATCTCAGAGGTTGGACAATTGTTTTATAGGCAATAAAAGCAAAATAAAATCCATTGCCCTAAAGGTAGGTGATTCGTTTTTACTTTCAACACTGCCTCAGTTCCCAAACCCAAATCTGAAACCAAACCAAGAAATTAAATGGATAAGCTGCCTGAACATCACCATCCTGAAGAAAAATGAGATGGAAAGAAAGGTGAACAGTGAGATTCAGGTCTATCAGGGATTCTGTTTTAAAAAGAAGGTAGCTTTGTCCGTCTCTAGGACAAGGTTCAGAGACCTCAGAGGGCCCAACGTCTCTCCACTCCCCTTAACACTATCCCTGCTCTCCTACAGGTGTTAGGGTTGCATCTCTCAGGGTACACCGCAGACTTGAGCAAGAAAAATCCGGTGAAATCGAAGCTTTAAGAAAAGAGGGTGCACTCCCACCTCCAGCTCTGGTGCAGTTCCCACGGAGCAAAGTAAACTCGCTTGACTCCAAGTGATCTGTATCTGCCAAAAAGGAGAGGACAAGAAAGCTGGTCACGTCGCCGCCTGACTGTTCACCATGTTCCCTCTTCTGTTTGGTCTGGAGTGTGTGGATAATCAGATGTTCCCTCTGGCTTCTTCAAACATGAGTACAGGTAAATTCCCAAGAATTATCAGACAAGTGCAAGAGGTCTTCGGAGGCGGCTCAGACAAACCCTGACAACACAGTCTTCTCAGAAATCTAAATTTAGAAGCTTTTCGGCGAGACCGAGCCACCGGGACTGATACCCCTGGTCTGCCCTCCCACGCCCATCCTCCCCCTCCCTCAGCTCCACCCAAAGCCTGTCAGACGCCGGCGCTGCCAGGCTGGAGCCCGACAAGGCCGGACCCCGCGGCCGGGGTAGAGCAGGGCCCCGCGGAAAGGGCCGGGGCGCGGACGTCTGTCCCGCGCCCGAGGCCGCCGGAGGGTCAGAAAGAGGAACGGCCGGCTGGGGAGTCAGCCCAGGGCGGCCGGGTCCGGGAACCGTGCGGGAGCGGGAGCTCGGCTGCGCCCGCCCCTCAGGCCAGAGCGAGCCCCTCCCTCCCTCCCTCCCCAGACACAGACAGACAAAAGGACCGACAGCCGGCGATGAAGAGGCGGGCGAGGACCCTCTGCATCCTCAGCCTGGCCTTGGAGGGAAGGAATCGGGAGTCTTTTTACCCCGCGCCTCGGCGCTCGGCTGCGCTTCGGGTCCCGCGGCCCCGCCTCCGGACGGACGGACCGCCGGACAATGGGCCCGGGGCCGCAGCTCTGGCCCGGCAGGGCCGGGCCTCTCCAGGTCTGGGCCCCGGCGGGCAGAGGGCGGCTCTGGGCCCAGCCGGTGGCGGGGAGCCGAGGGGCGGTGCCACAGACGGACAAAGCCACCGGCAGACCGACAGACGGACGGGAAAAAGATGGCGACGCGAGCGGCGGGAGCGCGCGGCTCGCGCACCCGCAGCGAGTGGGGCGCGTGCACGAGCCGCTCCCCTCCCCCTCCCCTCTTCCCCAACCGGGTCCCCCTCCCAGCACCTCAGGCGCGCGCCCGGCGGTGTGGGCGGGGCTTGAGGGGAGACGGGGGTCGTGGGAGGCGGGGCAGAAGGGAGTTTCCAATCGCAGGCGTTCGCGAGGGGCCTGGCCTCCATCCTCCAGCCCCGGAGACCACCCAGCCTCGCACCTTCCTAGGTCTTTCTCTGGCCCTCTCAGCCCCTCATCTCCTCTGCCCCGAACCCGCTCGGGGCCTGTAAACACCGGGTTATCAGTTCTGATCCTGGTTTCCTACCCCAACGTCGAGTTCAGCCACAAAACCCACATCCCCCAACCACAGCTCCACCGCAGGCTCCCCCTCTCTTTGGCTCAACCCTAGTCCACCCCGCCCCCAACCATAAACCCTCTTTCCTTCATTACCCCAGCACCTCACGGTTTCCTCGGCCCCGGCCCCGAGGATTAATGTGACCGAGGCAGAGAGGCCACGGGCTTTGTGGGAGGAGCTAGGCTCAGCTGTCAGAGGCTCTGAGGAGGAAAATCTTGAGTTTTCCTTTAGGCATTTAAGTCTCCACCACGATTCTGGACTAATAATAGACCTAGCTGTAGACCCAGGGGCAAAGTAGCAGACCACGAGGGTAACTGGTGCCACTGTTGCCATTTAAGAGGAAATTGGGGCAATTGAGAGTGGCTGGACTCACTTCCTAATAAAGCACCTCCTTCTATCACCTTCCCTTTCACTACTAAGTAATTTCCCCACTGCCTTCTTTTCTCTCTTACTCTTTCTTGTTAGAATATTTTAAGGCTGCCTCTGAAATCACCTACTTGGAAAAGTAGGGGGTGTGGTGGAAAGAAAATGGCATCTGTTATTAAAGATCCTGCTTTGAGTCCCAGCTCAGCCACTGACCAGCCTGGTGGATTTGGGCAAGTCATTTCTCTATTTTGAGCTCTACTTCCTAAGATGTAAAATAGATAATGAGGTAATACTACTTCCAATTTCAGAAGGTTGTTGTGCCGATAAAGTAAAATAAGTATCTTAAAGCATTATGTAAATATCTGTTTTGATACAGGCTTCGCAAATGCAGAGCTAATGAGGATGCCGATTCCTGCTTATAAAGTAACAAGTCCTCGGGAAGCGGGTGTGGCTCAATCGATAGAGCTCCCGTTTACCATGTGTGAGGCCCTGGGTTTGCTTCCTGGGGCCTCCGTGTGAGAGCAGGCCGGCTCGCGCAGCGCCGTGGGCTGATGCGGCAAGACCTCACAGCAAGGGGGAGATAAGCAGACACGGAGAAGACACGCAGCGAATGGACACAGCAGCACAAGCAGCAAGGGGGGGATAAATAAAATAAAATAAAAAAATCTTTAAAATTAAAAAAAAAAAAAGGTTATGCAACACTAATTCCAGAACATTTTCATCACTCCAAAAAGAACCCCATACCCATTCAGTCACTCCCTATCTGCTCCTCCCCACAGTCTCTGGCAACCTCTAATCTACCTTCTGATTCTATGGATTTGCCTATTCTGAACATTTCCTATAAATGGAATCATAGAATTTGGGGTCTTTTATGTCGAACTTTCATTTAACTTAATGTTTCAAGGTTCATCCATGCTGAAGCATGTACCAGTAGTTCATTCCTTTTTATGTCTGAATAATATTCCATTGTATGGGTATGCCACATTTTGTTTATCCATTTGCCAGTTGGTGGACATTCGGGTTGCTTCCACTTTGTGACTATTTTGAATAATGCTGCTATGAAGGTTCATGTGTAAGTTTTTATGTGGACATGTGTTTTCCATTCTCCTGGCTGTATACCTAGGAGTAGAATTTCTAGGTCATATGGAAACTCTACGTTCAGTTTTTTTGAGGAGCTGTCAAATTGTTTTCCAAAGCAGCTGTACCATTTATATACCCACCAGCAATGTAGGAGGATTCCAATTTTTCCACATCCTTGCTACACTTATTGTCTGTCTTTCACATTATAGCTATCCTGGTGGATATGAAGTGGTATCTCTAAGATTTTGATTTGCATTTCACTAATGACTACTGATGTTGAGCATATTTTCATGTGCTTATTGACCATTTGGAGAATATTCAACTCCTTTAACCATTCTAAAATTGGGTTTTCTTTTTATTGTTGAGTTGGAAGAATTCTTTCTATATTCTGGATACTAGACTCTTATCAGATATATATGATTTGGGAAAATTTTCTCCCATTTTTTGTGTTGTTTTTTTCACTTTCTTGATAGCATCCTTTGAAGCACAAAAGATTTAAATTTTGGTGAAATCCAATTTATCTATTTTTCCTTTGGTTTCTTGTGTTTTTGGTGCTACATCTAAAAAGCCTTCACTCATCCAAGGTCATGAAGATTTACCCCTATGTTTTCTTCTAAGTGTTTTATAATTTTAGTTCATATTCAGGTCTTTGATCCATTTTGAGTTTTTATATGTGGTGTGAGGTAGGGGTCCAACTTCATTCTTTTGCATGTAGATAACCAGTTGTCCCAGCACCATTTGTTGAAAAGACTGGTTCCCCCATTGAATTGTCTTGGCACCCTTGTCAAAAATCAATTGGCCCATAAATATATGGGTTTAATTTGAACTCTCAATTCTGTTTCATTGATCTATCCATCCTTAATCAGTATCACATAGTCTTGATAAAAGCCTCCATTTTAAAGGAGATAGTTTAAATGTTTAAGTTCATATTTAGAATCTAGAGTTACAATTCTTTATTCCTTTCAGATCCCTTAAGGAAACACTTAAGTTTTTCAGGATGATTAAAGTAACAATAAATCTCATGAAAACAACCTGATTTTGAGAACTTTCTTTTGATCTTATATATGGACCTAAATCAGAGTAATAGCCATGATTTAATGCATTTTTCTTTCCATTTATTGATAAACTCAATGTACAGAAGTTGAAGGTAAAACCAGGATACCAATTTTTATAGAAGTATGTATATATGGGAATGTGTAGGATGTTGAGTCTTAAGAGCTGAGTTCAGGCAATGTTCCTGGCATGAGTAGCTGTTGATGTTAGATTGGTCATTTTACAATTCTAAGCTCCACTTTCATTGGTCAGTTCACAATTCTAAGCTCCACTTTCCTCATATAAAAAATGATAATTTCTGATCTACAGCTGCCTCATAGAAATTTTGTGAGCTTCAAATTGAGGTAACATATTTCTATTGCTTTGTAAACTGCAAAATGCCATAAAGATGTTTAATATTTATCTATAGCACTAATTACTGATATTAATATGTTCTTTGAAGAATAGTTCTAATTGCTCTAAAATGATCTTGTTTTTTTCTAAGTCTTAGGGAGAGGTCCAGAACTGTTCCTATTTCATTTATATTCTTTTGCCTGAAAGCTTTCTGAAACGTTCCCCTTTGTAAATGTGAGTACGTAAAACAAACAAAACAGAGCAAAAGTGCCCATTGTTTTTCTCTTCTCTTTCATGGTATACAGTACTTTACTTCTGTTGCAGGAGTCAGCAAACTTTTTCTGTAAAAGGCCAGATAATAAATATTTTAGGCTTTGTGACCAGCATACGATCTTTATCACATTTTCTTTTTAAAAAATAAACCATAGGGAAGCGGATGTGGCTCAAGCGATTGAGCTCCTGCCTACCACATGGGAGGTCTGTGGTTCTCTTCCCACTGCCTCCTAAAGAAGACAGCAAGCTGGCGTGACGGGCAGGCATGGCAAGCTGACACAACAAGATGATGCAACAAGAGACACGAGAGGAAAAACATAATGAGAGACACAACAAAAGCAGGGAGCAGAGGTTCCCGGTGCCTCCTGGAGAAGCAAGACAGCGAGCTGACACTGATGCAACAAGATGATGCAACAAGAGACATAAGAAGAAAAACATAATGAGAGATACAACAATAGCAGGGAATGGAGGTGGCTTAAGTGATTAAGTGCCTCCCTTCCACATCGGAGGTCCTGGGTTCAGTTTCCAGTGCCTCCTAAAGAAACAAAGAAGACGAACAGACACAGCAAGTATAAACGAGGGGGTAGGGAGAAATAAGTAAATCTTAAAAAATAAATAAATAAATACAATAAATCTTTTTTTAAAAAAGTTATTAACAATGTAAAAACCATTCTTAGCTGGAGAGGCTGTAAAAAACAGGCCTGGTAAGGTAGTTCAAACACTATGACAAATTTAGTTACAGCCACTAGTTATAATCATTTACACAATAAGAGTACCTGGTTAGTTGAAAAAAGAAATGTTATGCACTGATTTTTGTCCTACCAGCAAAACATAAGTTTCAGGGGAAACAGTGCAAGGTCAGTTTGGCTTTTGAAAGAAACTGGTTTGTTCAGCTAGGGACAGAGATACTGTTTTGAATAAATGGCTGGTTGTGCAATTCACCGTTGATGCATTATAGGATCCAAATACATAGGTTTGACTGAAGCCCAGAACACAGATGAAGATTGCTGAATTCAAGCAACTCCTGAGCAGGAAGCAATTTTTCTAAATGAATCATGACACTTTTAGTTCATCTTTGCTTTGATGGTTTGAAGAAGGCTGCAATCATATCGAGGACCCCAAAAATTATCTAACCACACTGTGTTACTGAGGGCATGGGGAAATAGCAACTCTCATACATTGGTGGTGGTGTAAATTGATACTTCCTCTTTGAAAGGTGATTTCACAATATCTATTAAAATAAAAAATGTGCCTACTCTTTGACCTAGTTCTTCTGCTTCTGGGAAATGACCCAAGTACAACTCATACAGGCAAAGATTGAGTCTTTGTAGCATTGTATATAGACAAAAATATTGGAAATAATGTAAATGCTCACCAATAGAGCAATACTTAAAAAATTTTGGTACACATATGCAATGGAATATTATGTGGCCCTTAAAAAGAACGAGAATTATTGTTAAGTGCTGATACAAAAAACTCCCCAAGACATTAACTTTTTAAAACTTTATTTTGTACTTTTTAAAAACAATTTATTGAAGTATATCATTCATACATGAACATACATAAATCTTAAGTGTTCAGTAAACATCATCTTACAAAACAAACATGCATAACATCATACAGGGCTCCCACACATCACCGCCCCCTCCACAAACATCCTGCATTGTGAAACATTTGTTAACAAATCATTAAAGAGCATTGTCAAAGTATTACTTCTAACTATAGTCCGAATCTTCCTCCCCTATACATTTTTTTAAAGATTTATTTACTTTTATCCACCCCCCGCACCCCACCCCCGTTTTTGCTGTTTCTGTGTGCATTCGCTGGTAACTCTCTGTGTCCGCTTCCTGCCCTCTCTTCTCATCCTTCTCCTCCTGTCTTCACTGGGATTTGATTCTCAGAACCTCTGATGTGGGAGAGAGGCATCCTACTACCACCTGCGCCACCTTAGTTCCTGATTTTTCTGTGCGTCTGGTCTTGGCTCTCCCTTTTGTCACTCTCCTGTTAACATCATCATCTTGCTGCGTGGCTTGCGGGGCCTGGAGGTTCACCCGCGGGCGGGGCCCGGAGGCCCACAAGCCCTCCATATTCCTCTTTTTTAAAATTTTTACCAGGAGGTCCCAGGGCTTGACCCAGGTCCCTCCATATGGGAGGCAGACACCCAACCACCTGAGCCACATCCATCCCCCTGCTATATCTCTTAAGGTTGACCAAAAATACCCAAAGTTACAGTCTTTTCCCATACAGGATGGTCATATAATAAATCAGGCTTAGTTTATCACCAGCATTCTAAAACCAGACCTAGGGGACACATGCATGGTTTCTAATATAGCGAATGTTTAGCCTACCCTGATTATCACAAAATCAGGACAGCGAGAATATTCACAAGACATGTATCTTAAAGGAAGTTATAGAATAGTATGCATAGTATCCTACTATGTGTTTTTAAAAAACACATATATGCATATGGTTTTACATGCAGCTCATATCACTGGAAGGATACTGAAAACATTAAACATTATTTGTCAGGCATTAAGAGCTTTTCATAAATTAACATATTTAATCCTCATGACAATTTTATTAAGGTAGGTAATATTATTCCCATTTTATAGATGAGGAAACTGAAGCACACAGAGAAAGTAACTTACTCAAATGTGTAAGAATCTGGTTACAGTGGTTACTCTATTTCTGGAGATGGGGACTGAGGATCAGCGTGGGAGACTTTTCACTGTACTTCTTTTTCAGCTATGTGTGTGTTTTGCCATATTTATAAATTACATTAAAATTTTATTTTTAAAATTTATCTGCACCAGTAGAAAAATGGACAAAAGACTATCATGAGCACACTACTCACAAAAAATATTCAATCTTATTAATGTTCAAAAATATGCAAATTAAAATATTTTATACCCATTAGCTTTGCAAAATTAGAAAGATTGATAATGCCCAGACAATACACACTCATACACTATCAGCAGGAGAATAAACTGATAGAACTTTTTGGGAGAGAAGTCTGGTAATGGGTATTAAATTTTTAAATATGCATACCCTTTGACCTAGCAATACTATTTATGGGAATATGTCCTTAGCAAATAATTTGAAAATTATGCACAGATTTTTTTTTTTTTAAGAGTTATTTATTTATTTATCCCCCCCTTGCTGCTTGTGTTTGCTGTGTCCATTCGCTGTGTGCTTCTTCCGTGTCTGCTTATCTCCCCCTTGCTGTGAGGTCCTGCTGCATCAGCCCACAGCGCCGCGCGGGCCAGCCTGCTCTCACAAGGAGGCCCCTGGAAGCAAACCCGGGGCCTCCCATATGGTAAACGGGAGCTCTATCCATTGAGCCACACCCGCTTCCTGCACAGATATTCTTAGAAGGATAGTCACTACAGCCCATTACAGAGCATTACTGAAATCAACATAAATACCAATAGGATATTAGTTAAATAATGATATAACCATATAATGGATACTCTTTATCCATTTAAAAAGATGATGAACTATCTATATGTTGACAAAAAAGAAAACTAGAATATATTAAGTGTAAAAAGCAAGTATAATGAACAGAATGCATATTATTACACTATTCATGGTGCATATTATTACACTATTCATGTTATTTTTTATAAATTTTTATATATAAAATATTTAGAATAATAGCACAAAAACGTGATAATGTTTTGGGGGTGGTGTTACACAGGCCTTTCATTTTATTATACTTTACATATATTACTTTTAAATAAGTAAAAACAATATCTCCACTTTAAAGAAGAAAAAGAAGGTATTGAATTCATTCTCTTGGATTTTGAGTTTACGATAAATGCAGAACAGTTGAGAACTAAATGCAGAACGGATCAGATTACACCTGTTGTCAAGGAAATTAATTTAGTCTGCTGGTTTTCAGAGAAGACAACACACCTCAGACCTGCTGCCTCCTACAGGTATTTAATGATCTTCCTGTCTAGGGAAATTCTTATGTCTCCACACAAGATCTCTGTTTGCCAGTTAAGTCCTTTTCATCTTGGTCCATCTCCAGTGGAGATGTGTAATAGCTTTGTATATACACATACTTTATTACTATTTGAATATAAGTAGAAGATGTCATGACACTTCACTTCTAAATATTGTCCTTCAGCATGCATCTCCTAAGAATAAGGACTTTCTCCTACTTAACTACATTACCGTATTTCACCTAAGAAAATTAAGTAATTTCATAATATCTAAGATCTAGTACGTATTCAAATTTCTCAAATTTCCCCAAGTTTCTATTTTTTTTCTAACCAGGATCCAATTGAGTTTCATGTATTACATTTGGTTGTCTCTTCAGTCTTCTAATCTAGAGCCAGTTTTCTTGTAAAAGGTCCACTTTTTGGATCTAAATGATTAGTATATACATATTTTGTTTATTTTTTTCCCATTACATACTTATTAAAAAATTACTATGAACATTTTGAACATATTTAATAGAAGAAATAGTATAATAGTAGTCATCATCTGATGCAACAATTATCAAGATTTTGCCACCATTTTATCTCTATAAACAGTATGCATTCTTTGATAAAAAGGGACATTTTCTTACAAAACTTCAATGTCATTTTTAAGCCTAACAAAATAATTATTTTCTCTCAAATACCTGGTCCATAATCTAAATTCCCCAATTATCTTAAAAATGTCTTTCACAATTGGTTTGTTTGAATCAGGCTCTAAACAAGGTCCAAGCACATTACACTTGGTTGCTGTGGCTCTAAGTCTCTTTAATCTAGAGGAGTCTATGCTCGCCTTTTTTTTTTTTTTTTTTTTT
>JAQZBX010041853.1:0-22210 GCA_029593785.1 Cabassous unicinctus | reverse complement strand
TCCAAGAAGCACAACGTACTCCCATCCAAATATATCTAAATAGACCAATTCCGAGACACGTAATAATCAGAATGTTAAATGCCAAAGACAAAATATTCTGAGAGCAGCAAGAGAAAAGCAATGCATAACATATAAGGGATACTCGATAAGATTAAGTGCTGATTTCTCATCAGAAACCATGGAGTTGAGAAGACAGGGGTATGATATATTTAAGATACTGCAAGAGAAAATCTTCCAGCCAAGAATCTTATATCTGGCTTGATTATCTTTCAAAAATGAGGGCGAGTTTAGAATATTCACAAATAAACAGAAACTGAGAGAGTTTGTAACCAAGAGACTGGCTTTGCAGGAAATAGTAAAGGATGTGCTACAACCTGAACAGAAAAGACAGGAGAGAGAGGCCTGGAACAGAGTCTAGAAATGAAGATTATATCAATAAAAGTAACTAAAAGTGTCAAAAGGGTGGTGAAAATAAAATATGACAGATAAAACCCAAATATTCAGGAACAAACTTAACCAACAATGTAAAGCACTTGTATTCAGAAAACTACAACTCACTGATAAATCAAAAAAGACCTAAACAAATGGGAGAATATTCCATGTTCATTGATTGGAAGACTAAATATCATTAAGATGTCAAATCTACTCAAATTGATATACATATTCAATGCAATCCCAATAAAAATTCCACCAGCATTTTTTAAATAAATGGAAAATATGATTATCAATATTATTTGGAAGGTTAAGGGGTTCTGAAAGCCAGAAACATTTTTAAAAGAAAAGGCGAAGTTGGAGGACTCTCATTTCCAGACATTAAGTCATATTACCTAGCTACAGTGGTAAAAACAGCATGGTACTGGCATAAAGACAGATACATAGACCAATTGAACCTAATTGATGGTTCAGAAACAGACCTTCACATCTATGGTCAAGTGATTTTTGACTAGCCTGTCAAACCCACCCAGCTCGGGCAGAAAAGTCCATTCAACAAATAGTGCTGACAGAACTGGATAACCATAGCCAAGAGAAGGCAAGAGGATGCCTATCCCACATCTTATACAAAAATTAACTCAAAATAGATCAAAAACATAAATATAAAAGCAAGAACCATAAAGCTTCTAGAAGAAAATGTAGGAAAATATCTTCAAGACATGGTGGTAGGTAGTGGATTCTTAAAGGAGATAAGAGGAGGACTGAGGTGGATTACTTGTTTAATGTATGTAGAAGTTTTCATTAGCTTTAGTGTAAAAGTATGAAATGTACAGAGTTGATGGTAACACACTATAGTGAGTAACAGCTGGTTTATAAATGAGAATGTGGCTGAAAATGGTAGTCTAGGGATGTAAATGCCAATTGACAGAAAGCTAGAGAATAATCTAGGGAATGAATATCACAGTGAACCCAGAGGTAGATGAGAATTGTGGTTGATGGTACAGATGCAAGAGTGTCCTTTGTAAGCTAGAGCAGATGTACGTCACTATTACAGGGTGGTGAACTGTGGAGAAGCCTGAGAAAAATATAACTGGAGTGACCTATGGACTGTGGTTAATGGTAATTATGTAAGAGTCATGAATCTATTTCAAAGATGTACTGTGTTGATAATAGGGGAGCATGGAAAAAGTGTGTCAAATATACGCTGTGGACCTGGTAATAATCGGATGATATTATCTCATAATCTGTAACAAATATTCCACCATGGTGTGGTGTGTTGACAGAGGGGTGTTGTTTGGGAATCCTGCACACATGCATGATTGTTTTGTAAGTTTACAACTACTGTCATAAAAATATATTTTAAAAATAATAATAGGGTGAGTTGGGGGGAAAGTACACCAAATATAAGGTAAGGACTATAGTTAGTAGTAAGATTTTGAAAATATTCTTCATAATTTGTAACAAATGTCTCACAACAATGCAAGGTGTTGGTGGTGGGTTGATGTTTGGGACCCTTGTATGATGTTATGCATGTTTGCTTTGTAAGTTCAGAACTTTTACTTTACACTTATTGTTTATGTATGTTCATGTATAAATTATATAAAAATAAAAACAATAATAGGGTGGGTTGGGGAGAAATACTTTGCTTAGTAGTAATATTTTGAGGATGCTTTTTAATCATTAGTTAAAAATGTTTCACAACAATGCAAGGTATTGGTGGTAGAGTGAGGTATGAGAGCACTGTATGATGTTATATATATTTATAAGTTCACAACTATTACTATACACTTATTGTTTATGTACGTTTATGTATGAGTGATATACTTCAATAAATTTTTAAAAAGTGGATAATATGTGAAAAGTATTGAATGTTATTCTCTATGGGGGGATAAAAGCAAAAAACACTGAGTCAGTAGGAAAATAATTAATAAAATTCCATGATGTACAAAATATTTTATCCATAATTATTTTTTTCTCCCTATGTGAAGGTCACTCTGAATACAAGTTATTCTGTATTTTTATGCAGTCCAAGTATCTAACAAATTAAATGAAACATAGATTCCATTACTTATTAGCAAATAGCAATGACGTTACAAAAAAGAAGTAGAATGGAAAAAAAATAAAGCAGGTTGGAATATGTCACACATCATTACATAGTAATGGTGTGCATGTATGCATATATGCATTATAAAGGCTTGATGATAAATTTCTTACCATATGTTAGGGTAAAAAATTTCCTTGTAAAACTCTGATCTAAAACATAGCTCAGATATGAAATGTAATTTTAAAATCTCTGTGTAACCAAAATAACTAAAAAATGCATCAACTTTGAACTCTTACTAGGGAAGAGAACACTACCTTACTAGCTAATATTGTACAATATTACATCTGGCTGGGTTATTCACCCTTTATACCACATGTCACAAAAACAGGAATTGCAGAGTTAGGAAGTAGGGTATGTCCAGCAGTATGCAGGAGAAAGCAATAGAACCGAGGACTGTGCCAGTATTGGGAGTGTTTAGAAGACCAAAATCTGCAGCTGAGGTTAGGCTCACTAGAAGGAATGTTTTCATGAAGACAGAAGTTGGACTGAAGCAGGGAATTTAGAAAGTGTTGGGAGAGGAGCTTTTTTCACTGCTTGGATAAGTTCAAGAACAGAGCTCAGGACCAATAACTGAAATATGAATGGCACTGAAGTATCAAAAAACAAAAGGAGTTTATGTGTAATATCAATGAGATTCCACATGTGAATAGGTGTTGAAAAAGCCAAAATTGCAAAGGGAATTAGTGGAACAAATGAGAACTCAAGACAAAATATGAAAAACAAATTAATTAAATAGAGTACAAGCTTGGTGCCAGTAAGCAAAGAGGAAGAATACATCCATAGGAAGCCAGGAGACAAGTTCTATCTAGAAGTAAATCAGATAATCATTTATTCATTGCTTACTTCCATTCATATATTCATGCATTCATTCACTAACATGCTGATTAACCCACAAATTAACAAGCATTTATTAAGTCCTTATGTGTGCCAGGCACAAGTTTCAAGGCCAGGATTCTTAACACCAAAACTTCCCATCCTTAAAGTAAGCATTTAAAAGTCAGACTAAGTTTCAGGGCAATCTGAGCATTGCTACATATAAGATTAGAAGCATATAAAGAATGAGATGCACACTGATATAGGCATATTGAAAAAGGAAACAACCTAATAGCCTGAAATTAAGGGAGAGAATGAAAATATACAGAATAGAAAAATAACCAAAGTAAGGATAACAAATGGGGACTCAATTGTGGTAGAACTAAATAGTTCTATAAACGTCAATATCTCTCAGTTCAAAATATAATATTCATAAAGATAACTGACATTACGTGGTATGCATATCATACGCATGATCTCATTTAACGCCCACTGTAAATTTATCATTTCTAGTTCATACTTTTACTACTTCTTAGCCACAAAATATAAAGCAACTGAGACTTAGAGATGTTAAGTAACTCATCCATGACTATCTCAGTAATAAGTAGGGGAAGTTGATTTTAAACCTAGGTTTGACTGACCACAGGTTGGTTGCTTAACTGCTTCTCTAACTTTAAAATAATCCATGTTTGAGGCACAAAGTAAGTTATATACTTTAGAAATATTACACATTACTTACTTTCAAGAGGGCTTATAATCCATTGGAGGTAAAAGGGTATAGATATATTACATAGAATGTAATTTTAGAGGTATCTGAATATCAATATTAGTAGGACCATGGGAGCTAAAAGAGAAAATCATTCTGGGTTGCATACTGTAGGTTTGCAAAATATGGGAAAAGTGGGACTTGACTCGGATTTTGAGATCATGTTCGGATGGAGAACTAGGAGAGCTTGAGGGAAACATAGGGTGATGCGGAAGTCAGGAAGCAAGTGGAGATAAGCATTCTGTAGAGGGAACATCATGTAGAGAGCAACGTAACTAGTGTGAACAGACATGGGCAGGGAATAGGGAACCAGGAGTTTGGAGAGGTAGCAAGGACTGGATTATAACGTCTCATGGAAGCAGATCAAAAGCCTGGACATCGGCTTATATATGATAGAGGACTAATTAAATGGTACACAAGAATATTTTATGCCTTTAGCGCAACCATTTTCCTAGTCTTCTCAAGTCTCCAAACTCAAATAAATGTATTATTTTTGTTGTTATTAAGGAGCATTGAGGTTTACTTCTCAGTGATTCAAAAAATATCCATGGATATAACAAGATAGAAACACAAATAAGATGTACTTGCAGTTTTGACAAGAGGTCTAATGGGCAAAATAGAAACACCCCAGGTCCAAGGTTTTGCTCCATTTTCTAAAGCAGTCTTCCAGCAAAGTGATTTTTGGAAGCCCAAGAAAAAGCTGGGCTTACTAATTGCCATTCAAAATAGTTGTTTAGGTTCCATGAGTAAAACAAAAGAACAAAATTTCCTCAGTCCTAATCCAGCATGCTGATTCTAATTGAAATGGTCTACTTTGATAATTTCATGCTTCTTGATATATTTGCTGATCCCTCAGATATCTGAAAATGACCTATCAACCATTGAGGTAAAAAAAAAATATTACTTAAAGATCAGTTTAAAAACAATTTTAAGGCATTTTAATGCCAGAATTAGCAATTATTCTGCTATGGTTTCAAGAGAAAATTCAGTTTGGGAATAAAGACTCTCTAAGGGCCATTTACTCAGAGAGAGCAGCATGATTTAAAGAAGAACTTGGTAACATTCACTTTATATTATCAAAATCCAATCATAGTTAGTGGCAAATATTGAGACAAATATATGGGGAATTTCACTTACATCTCTAACCAAAGAACTAGCATTATAGGAGATTGTCAAAATTCTTAAATTAAAAGCTTGTTGAAAGTAAACATTTCCTCTAATACCGTTATTCTTGAATATGACAATATTTATAACAAGAGAGTACAGAGAGATTATTCATTCATTCACATAAACAACAATTCACCAGGTATCTATTATGAGCTTGATTCTGTGCTAGTCACCAGGGCTACAAATATAAACAAAAAAAGACATGGGGACAAACAATCAAATAATCTAATCTTTTTAAATTGTGGCAAAGCTGAAAGTTGAATATTTGAAAAGTGAAGATATTTGATAAATTCCTGGCTATGTTGATAAAGAAAAAAAGAAAGAAAACATAAATTACCACTATCAGGAATGAAATTCATTTAAAAATAAGGAAAGATATTAAAAATTCAGTTGAAATGGACAAATTCTTTAAATACACAACTTACCAAAACTATAACATGATACCATAGAAAGCATGAATTGCCTTATATCTATTGAAAAAATTAAATTTCTTGAGCAATTTTACAACAAACATCTCTCTGGGCCCAGATGATTTTGCTGATGAATTCTATCAATTATTTAAGAAATAACATTAATCTTATGTGAACTTTTAGGAAATGGAGGGTAAGGAACACTTGCAAGTGTGTTTTGAGGCCATAATGACTGATATAAAAACAAAATCATCACCCAAAATGGGAAAATATTTTCCCATTTTGATCAATATATTTCATGAATACAGATGGAAAAAAATTCCTTAACAAAATATTAGCAAATTGAATCTGGCAATCTATAAAAAGGATAATATATCATGAACAAGTGGGGTTTATTCCAGAAAAGCAAGATATGGTTAATATTTTTAAAAAATCAATCAAGGTAATTGACTACATTTTTTTTTAAGGAGGTACCGGGGAATGAACCCGGGACCTCATATGAGAGACGCAGGCACTCAACCACTGATCTACACTGGCTTCCGATAATTCACATTAACAAATTAAAGGAGAAAAAAGTATATGATCAGCTCGTCCCAATAGATGCAGAAAAGGCACTTGACAAAATTTAATACCTATTGATGATTAAAGGAACACTTTGAAAATTAGGAAAAGAAGGGAAATTTCTCAATTTAATAGGGTCTTTTGTGGTGAATTGAATTGGGTCTTCCAGTTTGGACATGTTCCTGGACTTCATCCACATTCTGGTGGATGTGGACCCACTGGAAATAGTATCTCTTCAAGATGTTACTTCAGTTAAGGTATGGCCCCCTGAATCAGGTTGGACTTTAATCCAGGTTACTGGAGTCCTGTATAAGCGAAGTGAAATTCAGAGTGAGAAGCCAGGAAAGACCACCATGTGCACTACTATGTGAGAGAAAAGCCAAGGATCAAGGATTGCTGGCAGCCAGTCCCAGAATTCCACAGTCTCCAGGAAGAAAGCATTGCCTTGCTGATGCCTCAATTTTGAACTATTCCTAGCCTCAAAACCCTGAGCCACTGAATTCCCTTTGTTTAAGTCAATATATGGTATTTGTTAAGCTGGGAAAATGAAAAATCTACAGCAAATATCACAATATGAAATATTGACACCATCACTTGGAAACAAGGAAAGGATGTTCACTTTTACCACTTTTATTGTCATTGTACTGGAAGTCCTAGTCATTGTAACATGGAAAAAAGACAAGGATTAAAAAGAAATATGTAAAAATGTCTCTATTCACAGATAGGATGAATGTTTATCTAGACAATACTAAGGAATCTATCAAAACACTACTAGAACTGTAGTAAACCGTGTTTCCAAAAATAGTCACTGTAAAATTTCCAGTACCATATATTCTTCCAGAATCTTGCCACTCCCCCAACAGAAGGTGAAGTCTTTTCCACTCCCCTTGAAACAGGGCAACTTTGTGACTGCTTTGAGGAACAGAATGCAGAGGAAATTGTTCTGTGTAACTTCCAAGATCGGGTCATAACAGAGGATATATTTTTCCATCTCTCTCTCAGGGGTTTTGCCGTTAGGACCAAGATACCGTGATGTGAGGAAGCCAAGCAGCCACATGAAAAGGCCATGTGTAAGCACACCAACCATAACTTCAATATGAACCTCCCAAAAGCGAGCGTCATTCACCAGCCATGTGTGTGAGCGAGCCTTCAGGTTATTCCAGCCATCAGCCTTTGTGCTGCCCCAGAAGTGGAACAGAGATAAGTTGTATCCCCAGAGCTCTGACCAAACTGCAGATTTATGAAAAAAATAAATATCAGCTTTTATGTTCCTAAGTTTGGGAGATTTTTTTTCAGCAATGGATAATCAGAACAAAAATTAAAACAGATTACAAAATAAAAATACAAAAATCAGTGGGATTTTCTAAATACTAGCACCAAACAATTGGTAAGCAAAAATTAAAATAACTGTTTTGTAACATTCAAAAAAAATATTTAGAAGTCAATTTAACAGAGGAATATAGAACCCCTACACTTAAATTTAAAAAGATTGAAGAGGGAAATTAAAGAAGATTTTCATGATGATCATGGGTCAAAAGACTCCCCATTTTGTTAAGCTTTTTAAAATTATCCCCACAATGATCTACAGATTTAATAAAACCCCAATTAAAATGTCATCAGGCCTTTTCGTAGGACATGGCCATTGGATTCTAATATTTCTATGAAATGCAAATTATATAGAAGTTTCTCTATCTCATAAAAAGAAGAACCAAGTTGAAAGACTTATACTGACTTATTACAACATTACTATAAAACAACAGTAATCAAGACCATGCTATAGAAAAGAGAAAGAGAACAATGGAACAAAATCAGAACCCTGAAATAGACCCACAATTACATGGTCATTTAATATCTAACAAAGATGGCAAAGCAGTCTGATGATGAAAGGAAAAACATTTCAAAAAAAGGTATTGAAAACTTAATATCCATATGGAAAAAAAAAATAAAACACACAACTCCTGCCTCACAACATAGACAAAAAGTAATTTGAGATGGGTTATAGACCTAAACATAAAAGTTGAAACTATAAAATTTCTAGAATACATAAATGAATATTTTCATGACTTAAAGGTGCACTAATGCTTCTTAGACAGGACACAGAAAGTAATAACCATGAAAGAAATCACTGGAGAGTAGACTTCATTAAAATTAAAATATTTTGTTCCTCAAAAGCCATGATTAAGAAAATCAATTATTGAGCCACTAATTGGGAGGAAATAGTCACAAAATATATATATCTGATAAAGAACTCAAATCCAGAATGCATAAAGAACTTCTACATCTCAATGACAAAATAATATGAAATGGTCAAACAAATTGAACAGCCAGCTTACAAATGAAATTAAACAAATGATCAATAGTTCATGGCAAAGCATTTATCATCATTAAGGAAATGAAAATCAAAGCCATAATGACATAGCATTATACACCCATCAAAATAGATCAAATTGAAGAATGACAAGCCCCAAAGTTGGTTAGGATGTAGAACAATTATAATTCTCATACATTGCTGTAGGAATGTAAAGTAGTAAAACCACTTTGAAAAGCAACTTTGCAATTTCCTTTAAAGTTAAACGTACACCTAGTCTATGACCCAGCAATTCCACTTCTAGGAATTTGTGCATGAGAAATTAAAGCATATGTCCACAAGACGATTTATAGAAGATTGTTGAGAGCAACTTTCTTCCATAATAGACCCAGTTTGGAAGAGCCCAGGTGTCATCAGTAAAATAGCTAAAGAGACTGCTATATAGTCATACCATGATCATTGCATGGCAATTAAAAGGAACAAACTACTAATACACACAACATGGATAAATTTCAAAATCAATTTGCAAAGTGAAAGAAGTCTTATACAAAAAAGATTATACCATATGAATAAATTTATATAAAGTTCTATAAAAGGTCAATTTAATCTATACTTTTACCTCTAGAGTGCAGGGACAGAGATTGCCTAGAAATGAGCATGCAGGCAATTTTTGGGCTAGTATAAAATTCTGTGTCTTCATAAGAATTTTAGCTACAAATATGTATGCATTTTTCAAATGAAAAATGAATGTTTTACACATCATTTGTAAATTATACCTAAAATATATAGATTTATTATATGCACACATATACACATACAAATATTTAACTCTATTGAATGATATGCATGATAAAAGTGCTTAAGAGTTTACTATACTGATGCTTACAACCAATTTTGAAGTTCATCAGATAAACCTTGTATTTATGGGTAAATAGATGAATAGTTGGATTAATATATTAAAAAGAAAATCTAAGATGTTAATTTTAGATTTTTGCTTTGGGGCATATGTGTGTTCATCATATAATACTTTCAACTTTTCTTCATGTTTAAAATTTTCCATAATAAAAATTTGGGGAAAGATTACAATTATGTAAGGGATTTAAAGGGAAGATATAGTATACTAGTATACCTAGTATACTAGTGAGATTTGATAAAAATAAGAAAGCTAAAACATTTCATAAATGGTAGTGAAAAATGACAACAGTAAGATGGTAGAGTAGGTAGTTCCAAACTCTTTATCTCCCACAAGAAATACCAACAAGTAGAAACTGGCAGAACCAAATTTCTCAGTATTTTGGAAAACAGTCAAAAAGTTTTTAGCAACCAAACAAAATCTGAATCAAGGAAAAAAAAAAAAAAAAAACGTAGTTGAAAAGCTCTATGACACTATTACTAGCCCTCGATCCACCTTCTCTCTGGCTAGTTTGAAAGACTGGGAAACCTGTTTTCCCAGCGTGAGACCCTTGGCACTGGTTTCAGAGGCAGCAAAACAGACCTTATTTGCAAATGTGTGTTTGTGTCTGTTCTAACACTTCTTATGGACCCTGTCCAACACACTCATATCTGTTTTGACAATCTCAACAGTCACTCAATATAGAGAAGATACCTGACCTTCAAGAAATACTAAAGGGAGTTCTCCAGGCTGAAAGTAAAAGACAGGAGAGAGAGGTTTGGAGGAGAGTGAAGAAAGGAAGATTATTAGTAAGGGTAACTAAAAGGAATTTTCTTGTTTGTTTTTTATTATTATTATTGAAATTATGAAACTGCTCTAATAATGATTGAAGTTATGAACGCACAACGGTGATTATAGCAAATACCACTGATTGTACACTTTGGATGAATTGTATGTTTATTAATATGTATCAATAAAATTTGTTTAAAAAAAAAACAGAAACAAAAATAAGATGTGACATATATAAGCCAAAAGATAAAACGGTTTAAGTAAGTATTGCTTTACAGTAATACCATTGAATGTTAATGGATTAAAATCCCCATTTAAGATACACAGATTGGCAGAATGGATAAAAATTATGATCCATCTATATGCTGTCTACAAAACACTCACCTTAGACCCAAGGACAAAAATAGGGTGCAAGTGAAAAGTTGGAAAATGATTTTCCATCCAAAGAGTAATGAAAAAAACCTAGGGTTGCTATACTAATATCAGACAAATTACACTTTAAATGCAAAACTGTTGTAGGAGACAAAGAATGACACTATATAGTTTAAAAGAAGCAATCTACCAAGAAGAAAGAGCAATCATAGATATTTATGCACCTAACCAGGGTGCCCCAAAACACATGAGGCAAACACTGGCAAAACTGAGGAGATAAATAGATGCCTATACAATCGTAGTGGGGAAGCTTCAATACACCATTCTCAGCAATAGACAGAACATCTATACAGGGGACCAATAAAGAAGTATAGAGTTGAATAATATGTTAAATCAACTAGACCTAAACAACAGGTAATACATTCTCCTCAAGCACTCATGGATACTTCTTCAGGATAGACCACATGTTAGGTTATAGAACAAGGCTGCATGAATTTAGGAAAAATAAAATTATACAAAGCACTTTCTCTGACCACAATGGAATGAAGCTGGAAATCAATAATGGATAGAGAAAAGGGAAAATTCACAAATATATGAAATTAACACACTATTAAATATTCAGTGGTTCAAGGAGGAAACTGAAAGAAAAAATAAATATCTTGAAGTGAATGAAAATAAACATATGGGCTGAAGCAAAGGCAGTGCTGAGAGGAAAATTTAGAGCACTAAATGCCTATATTAAGAAAGAAGAAAGACCTAAAATCAAAGACCTAACTGCACATCTGGAGGAACTAGAAAAAGAACAACAAACTAATCCCAAGGCAAGCAGAAGGAAAGAAATAAAGATTAGAGCAAAATTAAATGAAATTTAGAATAAAAAAATTAGGGCTCATTTTTTGAGGAAATTGACAAACCTTTAGTTAGACTAACAAAGAAAAATGAAAGAAGATACAAATAAATAAAATCAGAAACAAGAGAAAGGACATCACCACTGACCCCAGAGAAATAAAAAGGATCATAAAAGGATACTATGAAGTACGCAAGAAAGTTGGACAACTTAGATGAAATGCACAAATTTCTAGAAACACATGAACAACCTATGCTGATGAAAGAAGAAACAGAAGACCTCAACAGACCAAACACAAGTAATGATATTGGATCTGTCCTCAAAAACCTCCCAAGAAAGTAACACCAGGACCAGATGAATTCTTCACAGGTGAATTCTACCTGTCATTCCAAAAAGAACTAATACCAATCCTATTCAAACTTTTCCAAAAAAATTGAAGAGGAAGGAACATTACCTAACTCATTCTATGGAGCCAACATCACCCTAATAGCAAAGCCACATAAAGAACATACAAGAAAAGGAAATTACAGACCAGTTTTTAATGAAAACAGATACAAATATCCTCAACAAAATACTTGCAAATTGAATCCAACAACAAATTAAAGGAATTATACACCATAATCAACTGAGTTTTATCTCAGGTATACAAAGGTGGTTCAACATAAGAAAATGAATTAATGTAATATACCACATTAACAACATAAAGGGAAAAAAACTACATGATCATCTCCTTTGATGCAGAAAAGGCATTTGACAAAATCCAGCATACTTTCTTGATAAAAACATTTAGAAAAATAGGAATAGAAGGAAACTTCCTCAACATGATAAAGGTAATATATGAAAAACCCACTCCTAACATCATACTCAATTGTGAAAGACTTAAATCTTTCCCTCTAAAATCTGGAACAAAACAAGGATGCCCACTGCCACCACTCTTATTCAACATTGTACTGGAAGTTCTACCCAGAAAAGTTAGGGAAGAAAAAAAAATAAAAGGCATCCAAATTGGAAAGGAA
This sequence comes from Cabassous unicinctus, assembly GCA_029593785.1. Lineage (NCBI taxonomy): Eukaryota > Metazoa > Chordata > Mammalia > Cingulata > Chlamyphoridae > Cabassous > Cabassous unicinctus. The sequence continues at coordinate 9,733 of JAQZBX010041853.1, read as the reverse complement.
GAAGTAAAATTTTCACTATTTGCAGATGATATGATTCTACATATAGAAAGTACTGAAAAATCTACAATGCTAGTAAAGCTAATAAACGAGTTCAGCAAAGTAGCAGGATATAAATTCAACATGCAAAAATGAATAGTGTTTCTTTACACTACTAATGAGCAATCTGAGGAGGAAATCAAGGAAAATATCTGTTTACAATAGCAACTAAAAGATTCATATATCTAGGAATAAATTTAACTAAGGATGTAATGGATTATATATAGAAAACTATGCAATGTTGCTAAAAGAAATCAAAAGATCTAATTAAGTGGAATGACGTTCCATGTTCATGGATTGGAAGACTAAATATCATTAGCATGTTAATTATACCCAAATTGATTTATAGATTCAATGCAATACCAATAAACATTCCAATAGCCTTTTTTGCAGAAATGGAAAAGCCAATTAACAAATATTTTTGGAAGTGTAAGGGTCCCCAAATAGCCAAAAACATCTTGAAAAAGAAGAATGAAGTTGGAGGACTCACACTACCTGACTTTAAAGGATATTTAAAAAACTACATTGGTCGAAACTGCATGGTATTGGCACAAAGAAAGACATATTGATCAATGGAACCAAATTGAGAGTTTAGAAATAGACCCACACATATACAGCTAACTGATATTTGACAAGTCTGCCAAGTGCACTCAACTAGGACAGAAGAGTGTCTTCAACAAATGGTGCTGAGAGAACTGGATATCCATATCCAAAAGAATGACACCCTATATAAAAATTAGCTCAAGATGGATCAAAAACCTAAATATAAGAGCCCAGACCATAATGCTCATAGAAGATAATGTAGGGAAACTTCTACAAAACCTTGCGGTAGGCAATGTTTTCATAAACTTTACCCTAAGCATGAGTTATGAAAGAATAAATAGATAAAAGGGACCTACTGAAAATTTTAAATTTTGTGCTTCAAAGGAGTTTGCCAAGAAAGTGAAAAGGCAGCCTACTCAATGGAAAAAAATATATTTGGAAACTATATATCTGATAAGGGTCTATATCTAGCATATATAAAGGAATCCTATAACTCAGCAATAAAAAGACAAACACCCCCTCCCCCCTAAAATGGGCAAAAGACTTGAACAGACATTTTTCCAAAAAGGATATACAAATGGGTAAAAAGCACATGAAAATATGCTCAACATCACTAGCTACTAGAGAAATACAAATCAAAACTACAAGGAGATACCATTTCACATCTACCAGACTGGCTGCTATTTGGGAAAAAAAAAAAAACCCAGAGAACTACAAACATTGGAAAGAATGTAGAGAAATAGGAACACTCATTCACTGCTGCTGGGAATGTAGAATGATGCAGCCACTGTGAAGGACTATTTGGCAGTTCCTCAGGAAGCTAAGTATAGAATTGTCATATGATCCAGTAATCCAGTACTAGATATATAACCAGAACAATTGATAGACAGGTACAAGAACAGATATATGCACACCAATGTTAATAGTGGCATTATTTACAATTGCCAAAAGATAGAAGCAACCCAAGTTGTCCATCAACAGATAAACAAAATGTGGTATATACATACAATGGAATATTCTTCAACTGTAAGAAGGAATGACATACTGACACATGCAACAACATGGATAAACCTTAGGACCTTATGTTGAGTGAAATAAGACAGACACAAAAGTGCAAATAGTGCATGATCTCACTGATATGAACTAAGTATAGTGAGCAGACTCATGGAGGTACAGTCTGGAAGACAGGTTACCAGGAGATAGGATGGGAGTATAGAATAGTAATCTAATGCTTAATATGTGAAGAATTTATAATTAGTTTGATTGTAATGGTTTGAGAATGGATGGAGGAGATGGTGGTGCATTGATGTGTGTATATATATATATGAACCTAGTTTAAAGGGGAAGTTTTTGGTCAGATATGATACTAGAAGGAAAGCTAGAGGATAAAATGGGGGAGTGAGCAGCACAGTGAACCCTGGGGTGGCCAGGGAGTATGGTTAATAATACAAATACAGGACTATTGATTCAGGATCTATAACAAAGATGTATCACTAGTACAGGGTGTTGATAGTGGGGTGGTATGTGGGGAAATAATGTGCCAAAACATTCTTCTATGGGATATAAATGTATTCTTGTTGCCATAGGTATCTTTTCTGTATAGATAGAAGCCCACATTGTACCTAACAAAATATTAAACCTCTCTTATTTGCTCAAATAAGATGTCAAAAAACTCTGGAATATCTAAGCCTTGCCTAATACAAGAAAATAGGCCAATAAGCCAAACTCTCAATCTTAATGCTTGCACATATGAATCTTACTCCTGTAATAATGAAACTAAGCTAAATTATAATTAATGCCTAAAGAATTACCTCCTGAAAACCTCATTATACAAATATGGCCTCTCACCAAGCCAAAGTCTGTAAATACACTCTCTACCTATCCCCAATGTGGGAAATGACTCCATGGATAAGCCTTCCTGGCACTGAGAGATTATTACCAAGTGTTAATCAGCGATGTAATTGGAAAAAGATCTTGACCAAAAAGGGGAAATATTAAATAAAACTGAGTTTTTAATGGCTAAGAGATTTCAAAGTAAGTCAGGAGGTTATTATGGAAGTTATGCTTATGCATGTCTCAGGCAGATTTCACAAACTGCCACAGTAAACAAAGCCTCAAACAAAAATGCTCCTCGATGGCTCTAGTGATGTCCAGACACCATAGACAAGCCACATGGCTACATGAAATTAATACCTCCTTGGCAGGCCTTATCTGGGAATATATAAAAATCTATACTCTCAATATAATATAGTTATACTCATTTACAATTCCCCTAATCATGATTCTTCTCCTTTTATTTGATCCTATAATTTTCAATGTACCTGTTAAGTATATTTCTCAGGGACTTAAATCTTCTGATTGTTCCTATGTTGGTTAAACCCTGAAACCAGCAGTTGCAACCAACTCCTCCTCTCCAGTTCTTTGGGTTTGCTCTGGACAACTAACAAAATGAAGATGATGGACCAACCCCAGCCCCAAAATAAAGTGTATTTTCGACTGCAAGCAAAACAATTCACTTTTTCTGCCCCATAATATCTACATCCCTTCACAGCCTTAAACAGAGTGGACATTCCCTCAATACTGAGGAAAGAATAAAATTAAGTGGGGAGCGTAACCACGGACCAAACCAGATTTATTGTTATTATAGTTATTATCTTGTGTTAATGGAGTAATTGGTAACATTGATAATTTTTTAAAAATTTTTAATTACTGTGAGAATAATTAAGACATTCCTAGATAAAATTTGAGGCAGTTCATTACCATCAGAACTGCCCTATAAGAAATACTAAAAGGAGTCCTTCAGGGTGAGATGCAAGACACTAGACAGTAACTCAGAGAAGAACAAAAAAATAACAATCTCCAGTAAAGTTAACTACATGGGTAAATATAAAAGTCAATGTTATTGTACTTATGGTTTGTAATTCAACTTTTTACTTCTCCATTATTTAAAATATAAGTTCATGGAAAATAATTATAAATCTGTTACTGGGCCTATAATTTATAAAGAAGTAACTTATGACCAAAAATAAATAAACAAAGGGGATAAGATAAAGAATGATAAAAGAGCAGAATTTTTATAGGATACTGATATTTAGATGAAATCAATTCAAACTAGATTGTTATAAATTTAGGATGGTAATTGTAATCCCTATGGTAAGCACAAATATAATATCTAAAATAAATTACTTAAAGAGAAATGAGAAGGAAATTGGTTCACTATAAAAAAGTTAACTAAACACAAAACGTGACAGTGATAGAGAAGGGAAGGTCAAAAGAGTATAAGAAATATTTTAAAAAATAGCAAAATGAAAGAAGTTATTCCTGCCTTACCAGCATTTACTTTCATTTCATAAATGGCTTAACCTCTCCAATCAAAAGGCAGAGATTGGGAGAATGGATAAGACAGCATGATCCAACTATATACTGTCTAAAAGAGATGTACTTTAGATCCATAGACATGAGTAGGTTTAAATGAAAGGATGGGGAAAATATTGCATATAAACAGTAACCAAGAGTTGGACTCAATTATGGCTTCCCTACACATGGCTCACCTGTCTCTTCTATTCAAACCTATGGTGCTGGAGTTTGTAGGTGTACATCCAAGAGACTGGAGTCTTTGGGTTGTCCATGTGCCACCTGGGCCTGGAGCCTCAGCAGAGTTGCAACACCTACTCTCCAGTTCATTGGACTCACCCAGGACAACTAACAAGGAGGTGATGATGGACAACCACCATACCAAGGAAACGAGAGAGCCTACAACTGCAAGCAATTAGAGGTGGAGTGGACATCACCATCCCAGAATCCTCAGGATTGGGGAATGAACTATGGACTAGAGTGAACTTACTGGTATTCTAATATAGACATATTGTGATTCTAGCAATGGAAGAAATTACAACATTGATGTGGAGGCGGTGGCTACTAGAGGCTCTGGGGGCCGGGAGAGGGAAAAAGAGTTGCAATAGGGGGGCTTTTTTGGGACTTGGGAATCGTCCTGAATGACATTGCAATGACAGATATAGGCCATTTTTTATCATCCCACAACATGCAGAACTGTGTGGGAGAGAGTGTAGACTACAATGTGAACTATGGTCCATGCTCAGTGGCAAAGCCCCAGGATGTGTTTATCAATTGCAATGAATGTGCCACACTAATGAAGGATGTTGTTTATGTGGGAGGGTGTGGGAGGTGTGGGGAGTGGGGCATATGGGAATCCCTATATTTTTTGTGTAACATTTATGTATTCTAAGTATCTTTTTTAAAAAAGTTATTTTAAAAAACTGACTAGAATAGGTATACTACTATCAGATAAAATTGACTTTAAGTAAAAAACTTTAAAGATAAAGACGGATATAATACACTGATAAAATGGTCAATTCATCAAAATGATATAACAATTATAAACAACCTAACAACAGAGCCCTAAAAAATATGAATCAAATATTGGCAGAACTGAAGGGAGAAAAAAATCAGTTCTGCAATAATAGTGGATTTCAATATACCACTGTCACTAACGTATGAAACATCAATGAAAAGATACCTGAGGAAAGAGGGTTAGAACACTATAAACCAACCAGACTGAATAGACACATATAGAACACTCCACACAACAGAATATACATTATTCTCAAGTGTACACGGATCATTCTCCAGGTTAGACCATATGTTATGTCCCAAACCAAGCCTCAATAAATTTTAAAAGTTTTAAGTCATACAGAGTATTTTCTCTGACCACAATGGAATGAAGCCACAAATCAATAACAGAAAGGAAACAGGAAAATTCACAACTATATGGAATTCAACAGCACACTCAAACAACCAATGGGTTGAAGAAGAAATAACAAGGGAAATTAGAATACTTAGAAGAAAATGAAGCCAAAAGCACAATACATCAGAATTTATGCAGTTCAGCATAAACAGTGCTGAAAGGGAAATTTATCATTGTAAATTCCTACTTTAAAAAAAGATAAAGATGTCAAATAAATAACCTACCTTCACACTTAGAAGAATTAGAAATAGAAGAGGAAATTAAACCTAAAGCTAGAAGAAATAATGAGATTAGAGATAAATGAAATAAAGATGAAAAAATAGAGAAAAAACAATGTAACCAAATGTGGGTTCTTTGAAAGTATCAATAAATATGTTAAGCCATTAGCTAGACTGACCAAAAAAAAAAGAGGTAAGACAAAAATAACCAAAATCAGAAATGTACGTGGGGCTATAACTATTGACCTTACCTAAATAAGGGATTATAAGTATGAATACTTATAAGTATTATACAGTATGAATAGCTGTATGCCAAAAAATTAGATAATCTGTATCAAAAACATCCCAACAAAGAAAAACCCAGGACCAAATGGCTTCAATGGCAAACTCTACAAAACATTTAAAGAAGGAATAACACTAACCCTTTTTAAACTTTCCCAAATATTAGAAGAGGAGGGAATACTTCCTAACTCGTTCAATGAGCCAGCATTCCTTACTACCAATGCTGGATAAAAGCATTAAAATAAAATTACAGACCAATATCCCTTATGAATTTTGAAGCAAAAATATTCAACAAATACTAGAAACCAGAATCCACAGTATATTAAAATAATTATAAACTATAACCACTGGGATATTCCAGGAATGCAAATGTGGTTCAATATAAGAGAATTCATCAATGTAATATACCATCTAAATAGATCAAAGAGAAAAAGCACATGATCATTTCAATTGATATAAAATAGGCATTTGACAAAACCCAACACCATTTTCAATAAAACATTCAGAAAACTAGAAATAGAAGGGAAATTACTCAACACAATAAAATAAATTTATAACCCACAACTAATACATATTCCATGGTTACAGCTGAAAATTACCCCCTAAGATAGGAACAAGACAAAGATGCCTGCTTTCACTATTGCTATGCCATTAACATTGCACCAGAAATTCTAGCCAGAGAAATTAGACAACAAAAAGAAATATAAGGCATCCAGCTTGGAAAGGAAGAAGTAAAATTATCTCTGTACACAGATGACATGCTCATATGTAGATAAAATTCCAAACATTCCACAAGAAAGCTACTAGAGCTAATAAACATGTTCAGCAAATCATAGGGCACTATATTAATAATCAAATAGTTGTTTTCTATACAACAGCAATAAGCACTACAAAGGAAATTAAGGGAACAATTACATTTACAACATCTAAAAAAATAAAATATTTAGAAATAATTTTAATGAAAAATGTGTAAGATCTGTATACTGCACAACTACTCAGTGCACAAAGAAATTAAAGACCCAAATAAATGGAAAGACATTCCATTTTCATGGACTGGAAACCTTAATATTGTTAGGATGTCAATACTACCGAAAGTGACCTACAGATTTAATGCAATCTCTAACAAAATTTCAACCAACTATTTTTTTGTATAAATGGAGAAGTCAACTCTCAAATTCATATACAATTGCAAAGGATGTCAAATAGACAAAACAATCACATTTCTTGATTTCAAAACTTATAATAAAGCTGAAGTGCTCAAAAGAGTGTGGTACTGGCATAAGGATAGACATATATACCAATGGAATAGAATTGAAAATCCAGAAATACATCCATACATCTTTGTCCAGTTGATTTTTTACAAGGGTGCCAAGTACATTCAATGAGGGAAAGAATAGTCTCATAAACAAATGATGCTGGGATACTGGATATCCACATGCAAAAGAAAAGTGGACCGTTACCTCATACCATATACAAAAGTTAACTCAAAATGGATCAATAACCTGCATATAAGATCTAAAGCCATAAAATTAAGGAAACATGGGAAAATATCTTTATAACCTTTGCTTTGCCAGTGGATTATCAGGTATAACGCCAAAAGTACAAGTAATAGAAAATAAATTGGACTTCATAAAACTTAAAACTATTGTTCAAAGAACATTATCCAGAAAGTTAAAAGAAATCTAATCTATATATCTATATATCTGAGAAGATTTTATAAAAGAATATAAAAGTACTTCCTTCAACTGAGCAACTAAGATGAATGACTCAAACATAGGGCAATGATTTGAATGGACATTTCTCCAAAGAAAATATGCCTAACAAGCACATGAAACGATATTCAATATCATTAGTCACTATGAAATGCAAATCAAAACAATTAGATACCACTTCATATCCAACAAGATGGATATTATTTTTAAAATGTTAAGTAACAAGTGCTGATGAGGATTTGTAGAAACTGGACCCTACTGCATTGCTGGCAGGAATGAAAAGTGGTACAGCTGCTGCAGAAAACAATCTGGTGTTCCTCAACATGTTAAACATAAAATTACCATATGATCCAGCAATTCCACTTCTAGGTATATATGTAAAAGGATTTAAAACAGAATAAAACAGATACTTGTATGTTAATGATCACAGAAACATTTTCACAACAGTCAAAAGGCAAAAGCAACCCATGTCCATCAACAAACAGAAAAATGGATATACAAAATGTGATGTATACCTACAATGGAATATTACTTATCCATAAAAAGGAATGACATTCTATGTATGCTACAATATGGATGAATGTGGAAAGGGAGATATGGGCAGTTATTGCTTAATGGATACTGAGTTTCTGTTTGGGAAAATGAAAAGGTTTTGGTGATAGATGATGGTGACACACAATATTTTGCATTAATTAATGCCATTTAATTGTACATTTAAAAATGGCATCTATATATATAATTTCCCCAATAAAATAAAAAAGGGTAGTGAAGTTTTCCATTTTTCCTGGATAATTGGCTGAGGGTTACAAAATGGTTAACTTCTAGAAGTTATTGTCCTCTAACTATATTGAAAGGTTTTTATATAGTAAAGTCTTTCTACTCCCTGTGAACCAATATCTCTAAAGCATATGAATTTCTGGTTAGTTCTACTCATTTTCCAGGAATCAGCTAAATGCTAATGCTCTCAGAATAGCCCCCTTTATTAGGTAAGGAATCCCTACTGTCTTGTTTCTCTCTCAGCGCTCATCATTTGAATTACTTGTTTATTTGTTTGTCTGCCTTCCTCAACGGCCTGCAAAAGCCGTAATGACTATATTCATATATGTTGTGTTCACTGTTGTATTCCCAGTTCCTAGTACAGTGCTTGGCATATAGCAGGCATTAAACAAAAGTATATTGAATGATTGGATTTTGTTGTGCTAAATATTAGAATAAACTGGCATATAAAAGTAGACATTATTCAAAGCAAAAATTTTAAATTTATCTCAGAAAAATCTCAGGCTATTTAAAATAAGATCATCCAAACTAATTGTTATCCTCATACCATAAAATAATGCAGGGATTTCTGGGAGGCTTTTCCTCACAAAGAGAAATTTATGGCTCAAACTGGGTAGTATCCAACTTTTTAAAAATCCAACATTGATTATTGTTTTGAACTCACTTCTTACCCTTTTCCCAATTTCTTCCTTTTGACTTCTCCTTACATTATATTAAAGCACATCACAGCCCTCAGTCACAAATTGGTTCAGCATGATATTAATATAATTCTTTCTGCAAAAAGTTAGGCCCAAAATGCAATAAACAAGCAAAACCAACAATAACAATGTAGTAGCTTTTTAATATCAGTGAGCTAAAGAATTTCAGCACATAGGATAGAAAAGGAAACTGCATTACTTTGGACCATTCTCACAGTATGGGATTGAGAAAGACAACTGCAGGATGTCTACCTTGGGGAACTTAATGAGAGAAATGCTTTACAAGGAGAGGAGACAGTTGTTACAAAATCAAATTCCTTGCTGCAATAATCACACAGAAAGATTGATGTTGGAAGCAGACATATGGCTCACAGGAGAGGAGTAATGAGATAAAGGCACATGCTGCTGGAGCAGGTGATCTAATCAGATTTCAGTGATGTGGTTCATACCAGGTTTAGACAGAAATTATCTTAAAATACACAAAAGAAACAAAACAGAGAATTGGGGGGGAATGATTTAGAGCCACAATCATAATGAAATCAAGGTGATGGAGCCAAAGTAAGTTTTTATAATGCCTTTGTCAACAAATAAAAGCAATTTGTCACGTACTAACAAAATCTTATTTGGATTTAATGAGGAGAGGCAACTTAAAACAAGAAATACTAACAACAGTATTTGAATAGGATTGTCACTTCATCATAC
>JAQZBX010041852.1:0-22207 GCA_029593785.1 Cabassous unicinctus | reverse complement strand
CTGGTTTTAGTGGCTCCTCTCAGCTTCTATGTTCCTTTGGTTTCATCTTCTGGCTCCCAAAGTCTTCTTTCTCAGATTCTGGGTGTTTCTTTCTGTTTCTGCAGCCTTTTCTCTCTGTCTCTGTGGCCTCCTCTTTCCCATTTATAAACAACTCCCGCAGAAGTACCAAGACCCACCTTGGGCTACACCTTAATGAAGCAATTGAATCAAATGTCATTCAACTGAATTCATTCAAAGAGTCCTTAACACACAGGAATGGACCAATTTAAGAACATAACTTTCTGGTGTCCAAAAAGACTGAAAGTACCACAGCACATTTTTTTAAATTGTCTGATCTTTATAGAGAAGACAAGCTCAGGAATTCAGCACCCTGTCAGTGGGCTTTACTTTGGAATTTATGTTCCCCAGTGTGACAGAGTTAGACTCATTTATAGTTTCCCTACTCATGGCTCTTCTGCTTCTTTTATTTGAACCTATAATTAGTACTGTGCTTGTTAAATATATGTCCTGGAGACTTAAATCTTTTGTCTGTTCACATGCCAGTTAAGCCTTGAATTTCAGCATTTGCAAAACCTACTCTCCAGTTCATTGGACTCACCCAGGACAACTAACAAGGAAATGATGATGGACAATGACCATCCCAAGGAAAAGAGAGTGTCTGCAACTGCAAGCAAGGTAGTTCCACCCACCTGTCCCATGAGATCTAGGCCCCCTCTTAATTAGAAACATAGTGGGCATCACTATAGCCAAATGCCCCAAATTGGGGAATGGACAATGGCCAAAATAGACTTATTTTTTTCTATTATAGACTTATTACTATTCTAGCAATGAAAGAATTTTTATCTTTGATATAAAGGCAGTGGCCACCAGAGGTTCTGAGGGGAAGGAGAGGGAATAATAGGTGTAACATGGGGGCATTTTCAGAACTTTGGAATTGTCCTACATGACATTGTCATAACCTATAAAATTGTGTAGGACACTGTATAAACTATAATGTAAACTATAGTTTGTGCTTAGTAGCAATGCTTCAATATGTGTTCATCAATTGTCACAAATGTAGCACACAAATGAACTACGTTGTTAATGTGGAAAAATGTGGGAAGGGGAGGGGTTAGGCATATTAATATTCCATATATGTTTTATGTAATATTCATGTATCTAAAGTTTCTTTAAAAATTAAAAAAAATAAAAATAGCTGTTTGTTACAATTGATGAAAGATTATTAAAATAGTACTATTGACTATAGTCCATAGTTTATATTAGGTGTATTTTTCCCCATATACCATCCTTTTATTAACACCTTGTATTAGTGGTGTACATTTGCTATATACATGAGAGAATATTCTTATACTTGTATTATGAACTCTAGTCCATCAGCTACAATAGGGGTCACTGTGTTCCTCAGTCCTATGTTTTACATTTAAATTTCATTATAGTAACATATACAACATAACATTTCTCCTTTTAACCACATTCAACAGTGTAATTCAGTGCCCTTAATTACACTCACAGTAATGTGCTGCCATCACCATCATCCCTTTCCAAACATTTGCAATCAATCTATATACAAATCCTGTACAAATTAAGAACCAACTCCTCCTCTTTCTCTATCCCCAATATAGCACCTGGTAACTTATATTACACAAATTTTGCTTATTTGGTTTCTTATTATAATTAACTCATATCAGAGAGTTCATGCAGTATTTGTCCTTTTGTGCTTGGCTTATTTCACTCAACGAAATGTATTCAGGGTTCATCCATATTGTCACATGCATCAGGACTTCATTTCTTTTTAATAAAAATATTCCATTGTATGCATATATCACATTTTATCAATTCATCTGTTGATGGACACTTCAGTTGCTTCCATCTTTTGGCAATTGTGAATAATACTGCTATGAACATTGGTGTGCAAATATCTGTGGCAGACTCTGCTTTCCATGTTTCTGGGTGTATACCCAGTGGCAGGATTGCTGGGTCTTATGGCACTTCTATAGCAAGCTCCGTGAGGAACTGCCAAACTTCCGCAGCAGGTTTTACACTCCCACCAGCAAAGAATGATTGTTCCTATTTCTCCATAGCTTCTCCAATGCAACTAATTTTCTTTTTTTAAAAAAATAAGAGTCATTATGTTGGTATGAAATGATATGCCATTGTGTTTTTTTCCTCTATTTTTTCAAACTTTATTTTTAAAGAAGTTTTAGATTACAGAAAAGTTACATTAAAAATATAGGGTATTCCCATATACCCCAACCTCTCTGCCTCTGACATTTCCCCTATTAATAACATCTTACATCATCTTTACAATTGATGAAAAAATATTTAAGCCTTGCTTCTAACCCTGGTGTATAGGGTACATTATGGTTTACACTTTGCACCATACAATTTTATATGTTTTGACAAAATATATTATGGCCTGTATCTGTCATTGCATTATTGTACAGAAAAATTCCAGTGCCCTAAAAAAAACCTTATGCTCCATATAATCTTCCCTCCTCCTCCCCTCAAAACCTCTGGTAACAATAATCTTTATATCAGTGTTACAAGTTCTTCCATTACTACTATGGTCCATGGTTGCATTCCCTCCTTATGTTTGTTCATTCCGCAGTCTTGAGGATTTTGGGATGACAATGACTGCTCTGATTCAGACTGAGAGGGGACTTAGATCTTATGGGTCACATGGAAAGAATTGTTTTGCTTGAAGTTGTAGATACCCTTTATTTTTTGAGATGGGGTTTTCCACCATCATCGTTTTGTGAGTTGTCCTGAGTGATTCCAATGTACTTGAGAGTAGGTGGTGGCTGCTACTCTGCTGTGATTCAGGGTACAACCAGAATACAAACAGACTGAATATATATCTTTGGAATATATATTTAATGGGTATAGGGCTAATTATAGGTTCAAATAAAAGGTGTATTCAAATCATGTTTTGGGAAATTATAAATGAGCCTAACTCTGTAACAGTGGGGAATAGGTTATCTTATATTCCAAGTTAAGACACCCTAATGGGTGCTGATTTCCTAGGGTTGTCTCCTTTGCAGATAGTGTCCAGATGTCTCTAAAGCCCTCAGGAGCACCCGTGTTTAAGGCTTTGTTTACTATGGCTGCTAGTAAGAGCTGCCTGAAATGTGCATAATGTAAACTCTGGAACGACCTTCATCTCACTTTGAAATCTTTTAGATATAAAAGCTCTTTTGTATTTAATGTTTCCCCCTTTTAGTCAAGGTCTTTTTACAAATACATCATGAGTTGGCACTTTTTAACAATCCATCAGTGCCAGCGAGGCTCATACCCAGGAATTATGTCCCATGCCATGAGCAAGGTAGGGAGTTAATTTGATGAGTTTGGCTTAGAGAAAGGCCACATTTGAGTACCAAGGAGGTTTCCAGTGGCAACTCTTAAGCAACAGACTATTATTAGGTTAAGTTGTAATTTTACAGGAATAGGTTTCATAAGCAAAATCATTAGTATAATGGGCTTGAAGTATTGGTCTGTTTTATTTTATTAGACATGGCCCATGTACTCTAGAGATTCTTGCCACTCTATTAGAGAACATAGCAGGATTCCCCAGGGTAGAGACTTATTATTTTCCTGTTTACTGTGTGGGTTTCCACCCACTGAGATAACACCCCATGACCTCATGAACACATTCATATTTGATGAAGTCATACTACAGGGGCACCTTTCCACACACATCCTACAACTACCAACACCCTAAACCAGTGACGTTCCCCTGCCATAGTTACCAAAAGTATACCCCCACGATTGTATTCTCATCCACAGTCCTTTACCTACACATAGTTCACCTGTTCCAGTCTCCAGCCCTCCCTATATGGATAGCTTATCCCACATCCTCAACCCTGCTCACACTCACACTCCAGCATCATCAACCCCAGTAACACTGCTGCAACGCCATCACCCCTCTCCACTGCCAAGTCTCTGCTATCCACCTTACCATAGAATCTGCCCAGAGAGTGCCTTGATTAACCACTCTCTACTCCCTTTCTATCACCTGGTAACCTATCTTCCAGACTCTATCTCTGTGAGTCTTCACAATATCCTTAGATAATATCAGTGAGATGATGCAGTAATTGTCTCTTAGTGACCGAGTTACTTCATTCAACATAAGGTCTTTGAGATTCATCCATGTTGTTGCATATGTTAATGCTTAATTTCTTCTTACAGCTGATTAATATTCTATTGTATGTATATGCCACAGTTTTTTTATGCATTCATCCATTGATGATCACTTGTGTTGCTTCCAACTTGATCTTGTACTCAGCCACTTTGCTGATTTAATGTATTAGCTCTGACAGGCTTGATGTAGATCTTTTGGGACTTTCTATATATAAGATCATGTCATCTGCAAATAGTGACAGTTGTATTTCTTCCTTTCCAAATTTGATGTCTTTTATTTCTTTCTCTTGCCAACTGCTCTGGCTAGAATTTCTAGTATAATATTGAATAACAATGATGACAGTGAACATATTTGTTTTGTTCCCGATCTTTGAAGGAAAGCTTTCATCCTTTCAGTATTGTGTATGATGTTAATTGTAAGTTTTTAATATATGTCCTTTACATATTGAGGAATTTTCCTTCTGTGATGATTTGAAATTGCATGTATGCCAGAAAATCATTTCCCTAAAGCAAATCCACTGTTGTGTTTGTGGTCTCATTGTAAGTGATGTCTTTTGCTGAATAGTATTTTAATATCAGGCCCACCTCATTCAGAGGGTTCTTAATCTTCTTACTGGAATCCTGTATAAGAGAATGAAATTCAGATGGGGATAAAAGACATATAACAATAAGCTGAAAGCAACAAAACTCAGAAGAGAAGGGAGAGATCAATGGTTGCTGCTATTTAACTCACCATGTGGCAGAGGACACAAGGCCTGCTTTCAGCTGGTCTCCAGGAAGAAAACTTCACATTGATGGTGTGTTGATTGGGACATTCTCATGGCCTCAAACTGTAAGGGAATAAGATTACATTGTTAAAAGTCTACCTGTTTTGTGGAGCAGGTGTAGCTCAGTTGTTGAGCATCCAATTCACATGTACAAGGTCCAGGCTCAATCCTCAGTATCTCCTAAAAAAAGGAAAAATCAACCCATGTTATGGCATCTGCCTTAGACAGTCTAGCAAACTAAAACAACTTATATTCCTATTTTTCTAAGGTTTTTTAGCATGAAATTATGCTGATTTTCTCTCAATTGCCATTTCTTCATCAATCAAAATGATCACAGCTTTTTCCTTTTCATTTTTATGGATGTGGTGAATTACATTAATTGATTTTCTTATGTTGAACCACCATTGCATACTTATGATAAAACCCACATGATCATGGTGTATAGTCCTTTTAATGTGCTGTTGGATGTGATTCACCAGTATTTCTGTTTATTTCCTTTTTTTTTTTTTTTCATTTCTTTATTTGCTAGTATTTTGTTGAGGGTTTTTGCATAAATAGCCACAAGAGAAACTTTTTATTTATTTATTTATTTACTTTCTTACTTACTTTTATCCACTTTAACCCACTGCCTCCTCCTCATTTTTGCTGTTTCTGTGTCCGTTCACTGGGAAATTCTCTGTGTCTGTTTTCTGCCCTCTCTTCTTACCCTTCTCCTCCTGTCTTCTTTCATTTAGGACTATATCTATTTTGAGTTAATTTTGCATATGGTGTTAGGAAGCAGTCCAACTTCATTCTTTTGCATATGGTTTCCAGCTGTCCCAGCACCACTGTTGAAAGGCTCTTTTTCCTCCATTGAATTGGTTTGGAAGCCTTATGTAAGATGAATTAACTGTAACTGTAAAGGTTTATTTCTGAACTCTCAATTTTATTCCATTGAACTATATGTCTATCTTTATGCTCACACCATACCGTCTTCATTATTTTAGAATTGACTAAAATTTGAAATTGGGACATGTGACTTTTTCTACTTTGTTCTTCTTTTCCAAGATTGTTTGGCTATTCTGGGGTCCCCTGAATTTCCACATCAATTTTAGGATTAGCTTGTCAATTTCTACAAAAAAATAATAAGCTGTGATTTTCATAGTGGTTGCATTGAATCTGTAGGTCAATTTGGGACACATTGCCATCATAACAATATTAAGTCTAATAATCCATGAACATCTAGTATCTTCCCACTTCTTTAGTTCTTCTTTAATTTTTTTCAACAATTTTTTATGTTTTTTGGTATACAAGTTTTGCATTTCTTTTGTTAAATTTGTCCCTAAGTATGCTATTCATTTTTATGCTATTATATATGTAACTGTTTTCCTTACATTTATTTTCAGATTGTTCATTGCTAGTGTACAAAATAAAAGTGATTTTTATATATTGATACTGTATTCTTCTGAACTTGTTTATTAAATATAATAGTTTTTAGGTGATTCTCTGGGATATTCTACATATAAGATCATAACGTTGATCAAAAGAGGTACTTTTACTTCTTCTTTTGCAACACATATATCTTTTTTTCCCTTCATTTTCTTACTTAATTACCATGGATAGGATCTCCAGAACAACATTGAATAAAATTAGCAAGAGCAGATATTGCTTTCTTGTTCTGCTCTCAGGTGGCTAGCTTTCAGTCTTTTCCCTTTAAGTTTCAAGAGGATTAGGTCCATCAAGGAGACTGGGCCCATCAAGGGGAATAGGTCAAGGACACAGAAGCATCAACCTCAAGGACAGCAGTGCAAGAAGAGGGGATGACACAACATGTTTAGGAAGCACTTTGTTGTAGAAACTAGTTGAATTTTCAGGACTTAATGCATTTCTCTTTCTCTTTCTTTGTGAAGCCAAAGGCCAATTCACACCCCTCTGGAGCATGCTGGCCTTTTACCTTCACCATCTCCCTGCCCAAAGCATACATTTCTTGCAGATGGCATCCAAGAGCAGCCTCTCCTGGCAGGAAGGGACCCTAGTGCTCTGTGGCAGTCCTACCTCACCCCTCTCTCATCCTTCTTCTCCCCGGGCCATGTGGGCAGGTGGATGCTGCCACTTCTCCCTCTCCTGCTTGCAACAGATTTCAACCACAGTCCACCAAATGCAGAAGCAAGTTGTAGAGACATGGTTCAGTTGCCAGAGAGGGCCACAGAGAGGAGGAGGAATGGGGAGTGAGGAAGACTGCACTTGTCCCCATTTTCACACCCCTGATCTGGGACCAGATACACTTACTTCCTTTGTCTGGACCTCAGTTTCCACACCTGTCAATGAGTGATTACCCCTGCTCTGCCTTCTTTCCAGGATTTATGGTGCTAGAGAAAAACACAAGCACTGCACCACCTTTGAAATTTCCCTTAGCATTACTCCAGTGTATATACAGTGTTTTTCATTTTGTAAACATTCAAAGAAATACTTAGTGTAAAGAGATTCTTTCTCTTTACACTAAGAGAAAGGTTTGGGCCAATAATTACACAATTACACAATTGTTGGCCCAGACCTAATCACTGGTAATTGCTGTTCATGTATCATTCCAGAAATTTTGAAGGCATAATACAAATATGTGCATGTGTTCAAGATAACACACGATATGCCATTGCCACCAAAGAGAAATTTAATGATTGCCACCCATACATTTGAAAGTTTCATGGAGCTACTATTTTAAAAAGTGAAAAAGAAATTTGTAAAATTAGTTATAAATAGCATATTGCATTGAATTCAGTGTATCAAAATATTATCATTTTTAAATGTAAGTATAAAATATATTAATGAGATAGTTTATATTACTTATTTGATAGCAAACTCTTCATAATTCTATCTTGAGGTTAGCTACTAGAATAGGAATTGCAGAGTGAAGGGTCATGACTATGTCACAAGTTTCTTATTGAACATGTATACAAAAACCATCCAACAGGCAGTTCTCATCATATCCCCAGCCTCTTTCCCTTGCCCCAGTACCTACTTATTCTCTTCCAGGCTGAAATGTCTAAGTCTTACTCACTGGCTCCTGCCCTGAGATTTGCCTGCCATGTGGCTCTCAGGAACCCATGGGACTCTCCTGTTTGCACAAGGGCTTGCTCCCCTGGCCAAAGAGACTGTGTTCTTATATGAACAAGGAATCTGGGAAAGAGCATTGGCTCTGCCCTTGGAAAGATGAGGTTCCCATCCTGACTCAGGAATTTAAACACATTATTTAATCTGCATGAGATTTAGTTTCTCATCTCATCAGAGATTAAAATAACTCCCTTTCAGGATTGAGATAAGAATTTAGCAAATGCCCCATTTGTCTTTGACCTTCATGGAGGGAAGTTTTCTGTTGTACAAAATTGTTCAGGTGGGAAGATAATTATTATAGTGATTTCAATATCCTTGTTTGTGAATTTTACAATCTGAGTTATTTCTGGGTTTGTTTCTATTGAGTTAATTTTCTCCTCATTATGGGTTGTATTTTCTGCTTTTTTATATATCTGGTAATTTTTATTAGATGACAGACATCGTGCATTGTACATCATTGGGTGCTGGATACATTTATATTCCTTTTAACAGTTTTGAGCTTTGTTCTGGGCTGCACTTTGGTCCTGTTGATGCTTGCTTTTGCTCTTTGTTAGGTAGGACCAGAGCAAGCTTTAGTTGAGGACTAATTATTCCCCACTATAGAAACAATACCCTCTGAATACCCAAACTTCTATAAATTATTAGTTTCTCCCATGCTGACTGATGGAAACATGAACTATTCCCAGTCCTGTGTGAGGCCTGAGGACTCTGCTGCTTGTTTCTTTCTCATGCTTTCTTCCCAGGTCATTGGTAGTTTCCTTGTGAAAAAGATTGGGTCAGCTGAAGCCTGGAGGGGAGCTCTCTGCAGTGATCTGGAGATGCCTTTCCATTCTCAGCTCTTTCTTCTCCATGCAGCTCTCTCCCTCTGGCATTCTGGGCTGCAAATGTAGCTACATTGATTTCCCAGACTCCCAGCTTCATGTTCTCAACTCAAGGACCCTGCCAAACCATCTGGGCTGTGCTATAGCCTGTAAACTGTCCATAGGCTGGGGACTGTCACCTCACAAGTCTCCCTTCCCTCGGGGGTCTCTGCTGTGCACTACTTGTCATCCAGCATCTGAGAACTGTGGGTTCATATCTTCTGCCCAGTATTTTTAGTTGTTTCAGGTGGGAGGGTAAAACCAACACTTCTTACTCCATCATGACCAGAAACAGACTTCCTTGAGGATAATCACACATAAGACTTTAGCTGGGTAGCTTCCAGATAAGCAAGAACATGCAAAATCACGCAAGAATGAAAGACCATTTTGCCCCTAATCAATTGGCCTCAACACTTTCAATTAAAAATTACCTTTCACATGTAAAAGGGCAATATAACAACCATATTCATATGCTGCCAGTGTTGAAAGACATTGGAAGAGTCCTTGGGAAAATGATCAGGCAAAAAGAATCCAAGTAAGGATCCATCCTTTGCCCTACTCCTAAATGTTGTAGTCCTGTTTTTTGGTCCAGGAAAATAAAAACAAAGGTTATCTCTCATTGCACATGCACGTGTTCATATTTTATTTTTCATAGTAAGAAGTCAATGTATAAAGGTCCAAATGAATCAGAATGGTTAAGTGCAATGTGGCTTATTCCTTTGTCTGTGACCATGAAAAGATCTGGTCATAAACATTGCAAAACAACTTGGAAAAATTCTAGAGAAAAAAATGTTAAGTAAAAAGAGTATAGTACAAATATGAAGGTAAACCATTAATGTAAATAATTAAAAATAATATTCTCAGATCCATGACTATTCTAGAATATAGGAAAAGGAAGCAGAAGAGCTGTTAGGTAGTGGGATGGTGAGGACTGTACCCCTTTTAGAACTTTCTTTCTGTGATTGGAAGTTTATGTTATTAATAAGTTTGGTTTCTTGTTTTAAATGGTTTTAAAATCTTATACAAATAATCCATATTCACTGTAATAATCATTAGAAAAGTAGATGATTAGAATGAAAATAAGTCTTTTGTACCAGAATCTACCTGCATTGCCAATTAGTAAATATATATTATTTTAGCAAAGGTTAGTATACTTTATTATTTTTATTGGAAACAAGAGGCAGCCAGTTACCCCAAACTCTGTGTGACTCTGACTCACAGGTTTTTCTGTTTAATGTTTTTGAGTTCTGACCCCATATATGGAGCCATGGTATTAGCACCATTAATTTTCTACTTTCTCCAGAAAGCAAACAAAGGGGCTGTGATCAGGAGATAAATTCTTTCTTCCTTTGAAGTTCCATCACCCTTCCCTCTCTGAGAGTGTGGAGAGTGGGCAGGGAACTCTGTCCTTCCAGACAATAAGCCCAACCTGCCCATTGTCAAGAGCAGCACCCTGGAGGAAGTGTCCTGGGCAGGTGTACAAAATCTTCCAGTCCAATCCCTTCTGCTGCTGTGCCATGTGGGCATGTCTCTGTTCCCACCTGGCCCTTGGTTTCCTCATCAGTGAGATGAGGACTAGTGCAGTCCCTGCTTTGGTGGGCAGCGGAGTGAACTCCAGTGAAACGAGAAGTCTGGGAAATGTGTTGGAGACAAAGAGGGTTTCCTCCACTCTGATACACCTTTTGCTCTTTCCACCTCAGGTCACAAGAGCAAGGTACACTGGGTGACAAATAGCATATATTCTGCGGGGTGAGTGCTGTGACATGACACAAGTCAACACACATTCCATGGACCTTTGCAGAGTCCATCTATGGGTAGGGTGGAGAAATAAGCAGGTGCAGCCTTAGCCTCTGCTGTCCAGGGACACCCAGGACGGAGGAAGAAACCCACACTGAAATAGGGAATCACCATCCTGTCCTGAACCATGAGGCCATACCTGCTAAGGGCAATCCTGACCCAGAGGTGCAAGTGACTCTCCATGACTAGGGCAGGCATGAGTGCTTTACAGAGGAGCTGACATTTGAATGGGACCTGGGAGAGTGAGGAGGAGCTCAGCAGGAAGGAAGAGGAAGTCATGCCAGGTGGGAAAAATGGCATGAGCAAATGTGCCAGGCAAGAGACTGCATGGCTTTTGTGTGAGGGGAGGCTAGGGCATGGTCTACAGGGGGTGCATGCAAGGCTGGGACACCAAGGGCCTTAGGTAAGCACTGGCTCCCTCTGCCCAAAGGCTACATCATCATCCATGTGCTTCAAAGCCTGACTGCCATGATGCTCATGTACAGCCTGGTGTTGCCTGTCACCCACAGCCAGGACCTGGACATGCTCCAAGGACAAGACATTGGGGCTAAGTGCTGGGCAGGCTGCTTGCAGTGGCCCAGGTCCTGGGAGCTCATGTGCACTCCTTGCAGCCACTTTCCAACACATGCTTTTCCTTGATGGGCTCTCACCAACCCCTGGACCCATGGTCTCAGCTCTGATGTGCTTGTGGCTCATCATAGCAACCCACAGCATATGGATCCTGATGTTTATGCAATCACACTTACTGTGCTATGAATTTCTTTCAACTGTTTGGGTGATATGCCTATCTCCATTTTACAGCTGGGAAACTGAGGTTTAGGAGAGTGAAATGAGAGGCAGTCAAATCTACTGGAGAGAATTAGGTAATTTAAGCCCTGGATTTTGACCTATTGCTGACTTGTGGGCATTTGTTTCCTTTGTTTGGGCCTCAGTTTTCCCATCTGGTAGTTAGAAAATGAATGCTGAATCTCTGAGCATTTAGTAGGTGCTTTTTCTCTTAACAACCCTAGGATGCTGACACATCTAGTATCTTCCCTTTTAGAACAAGGAAAGAGAGGCACAAGGCAGATCCAAGAGAGAGGGAAGCCACTAGACAGTCTAATACCAAGGTTGCATTTTAACCACTACCACTTCCCACTGACCCCAGGAGATGCAAACATAGGCTGTAGAGCTCTCTGGGGACCTCTTTGAGCTCCTTTGGTTCCATATTTGCATGGGGTAGCCTGTGAGTTTGTGGTTGATCCTGCCATGTCCAATTCCTTTTGGCCTTCTCAGATACTTCGAAAACCCATTCTTTGCTTGTGCCTTAACCTCTTCAACCCCTCTCCCAGCTGCCACCCTGTAGTGAAAGAAGCTATCAAATCCTGGAGTATTGGATTATGATCTGGAATCAGAAGACCTGACCATGTGGCCTTGGGAAAGCCACCTCCACTTCGTGAGCCTCAGTTTTCTCATCTGCATAATGGGTGAGGGAGTGGTCTGTAAGCCCAGGGCACAGAGCCTGTGATAGTGATGGAGGTCATCTCCCTCCTCTTCACTGGGTTCAGGAACGGCCTGGGAGAGAGAGGAAAAGGCCAGCTAAGGATGGTGGGTGACCTCAGACTTGCAACCACCCCTGTGTTCCTGCCTCACAATAACCACCACCATGGGTCTCATGATCCTGTAGGTGTGGATCACTGCTACCTTTTTTCTGCAGCCCAGGAGGAGCACAGCTGACAAACAGAAGCCCTTGGCTCTCAAAAACAGGTAGGGGGAGAGGGATGAACTCTGGGCCTCCTGCTTGGCATCTCTTCTCCCTGCCCCTTCCTCTTTTTGGTTGTTGTTCCTTATGTATGATTTCTTTTTTTTTTTTTCACTTTATTTTCTACATTTAATAATTGAAGATATAAACAATTAAAAACTAAAAAGTAAACACAGATGAGTAAATATATACATTTCTAAATTAAATGTATGGATAAATATAAAAAAATTTTTGAATTAAACAATATGTTATACATGAACCCTTGCTCTTGTAAGGGTCCTTGGGGATCCTTCTCTCTGAGAGGGCATGTTGGGCTGTACTTCATCAGGTGGGCTCTGGAGCCAGGCTTCAAATACTGCCTCCACTCCTTACAGGCTTGTGACCTTGAGTGATCTTACTATACATCTATGACCCTCAGGTTCTCTATTTCTCAAGTAATTGTACTTCTCTCAGAGAGTGGTAGTGAGGATGCATTTTTTTTAACATCTGAAAACTTTTTAGAACAACACTGTCTGACATATGGTCATTTTTCCTGATTTGTTCATTCAAAGTAACTTAATCACGGAGGAAGAAACAAGGGCAGTGATGGTCCTGAAAGAATCCCTGCATGAGAAGTTCTGAATCCCCTGGAGTAAATAGACACATACACAGACAAACACAGAGAATCCAGAAGGCCCAAACAAGTAGAAAAATATAGGAATAATTGGGAAGGAAAGCGAGGAGTAAAGAATTCATCTGCAAGTTGGATGTTTGTGTCAAGGGGCATAAGATGGTTAGGATTTAAAGGCAGAGAGGAGAAGAGGGCATGGCTGGCTGGCTAAAACCAGGACAGAGATTGGTTGCCATCTGGAATCATCATGTGGCAACATGCCAGGATCAATCATAGCTAATTTTGGTGAGAAAACATCTATGATGATGATTTAGTTTGGACTAATCATAACCTTGGAATTGTAAGCTTTTATCCTAAATAAAAACCTTTTAGAAAAGCCAACAAATTTCTAGTAGTTTGAATTGGAAGCTCTTTGGAAAACTCAAACACTACCACTTTTTGTAGCTGTATCTGTCAGTGTTTTCTCTGTATTTGGCTAAGAATAACAAGTAATTTAACTATAGCCAAAATATTGGGTAATATAGCATCTAGCACTTTTTTAACATGAGAGCTACATATTTTATTATTCCTCAATTGGTATTAAAATTTTTTTTTGTTTCCATAACATCCTAATATTATGAACAATTTCAAAAGAATACTGATTATAAGGTTATGTAAAATATATTTTAAATATTTACTTTGTCCCAAGCATTATCCAGGAAAACTTTTCCATAATTCTCACAGTTATTTTTCTTTAACTATTGGCCATTTTGAAATTTGGCAATTAGATTTTATTTCCCTTATCCTAAGGCAATAAATATGCTTTATTAATGATTTGTTTATTGCAGCCACCATCCAAAAAGTCACTACCATAAAAAATAATTCTAAATTGTGAATTCCATCATGGTAAATGAGCCACCCATTTTACAGGATAAATTAAGAATATATGGTCTTTTTGCAGTATTTGCTTTTCACTTATCACTCCAAATCCTCAAGCTTAGAAGGAAAAGCTCCAAACCATACCTACACATCCTCCATTTTCCTGCACCCAGCCCTTATCCTATAGCTTATATAGACTGACCATAAGGGGCTCAGGTTACAGGGAATCCACATATGAAGGCTAAGATAAGAAGTCCTGGTAAGAGAAAAGAACAAGCGTCAACGAGTCTCTTGGCAACAGCTTCAATATTGCCTCAGAATGGTAGGGTTGAATTTTAAGTTTCCATGTATTTAAATATGAAAGAGACACAAAAGATAATAATGGATGCTGAGAGGCAAAAGTGGTGAATTTATGAAAGCAGGCTGACCAAGATATCCCAGAGCCCTTTCTCCTGGATAGGATATATGATTGAGAGCAATTCCTGTAATAAGTCAATGGTGTTCCAAGTCACCGTAAGAATTAAGACCTAGCAAAGTGAAAATTTGCAATATACAAGTGATCTGGAAAAATGAACATTAAGAAACAAAATTCACAGTCCAAGAAGTTTACCTTTCCTGTTAAAAATATACTACTGCTCCATTTTACATTACCACCAGCAATGAATGAGTGTTCCTATTTTTCCATATCCTCTCCAACACTTGAAATCTTCCATTTAAAAAAAAATCAGCTATTGTAATTGTGAAATGGTATCTCATTGTGGTATTGATATGTATTTCTGTGATGGCTAATGATGTTGAATATCTTTCAATGTGATTTTGGCCATTTGTTTAACTTCTTTGGAGAGATGTTTATTCAAGTTTTTGCCCATCATTTAATTATGTTGGTTGTCTTTTCCTTGTTAAAGTGAAAGGTTTCCTTAAAATCTTTATCATATAAGTGATATTTCTCTAATTAAAACAAAACTTCTGCCCCTGGAGTGTAAATATTCATGTATATCTCTTCTTCACAGAATAAGGGAAAATGTATACATTTCCTACCAACTATGAAGAGTTGCATTAAATCTTGAAATGCTGAAACTGATTTGAATGGTCTTCATACATATAGTAGTCAATTTATCACTCTACCCAATAACACTCTAGTATTGAATTGAAATTATTCATATTAAATCAATGAAATGGATTCCAAGATATATAGCAAAATGCAGAGGGCAAGATATATCATTGGAACTCATAAATTCTACAAGAATTACGAGAGTACATTCTTGATAAAAGTATAAGAAAATAGACAATGCCTACAAAGTTCAGAGTAGAAACAGAAAACAACCACTTCATTAATGACAATGTGATACTGTAGAACAGTGGGAAAAATTGCTAGGGGAAAGGCAGGAATTGTCAAGAAAAGTGTCCTAGTGCTTCTGACAACAAGGGAAGGCTGGACATCACTCAGAAGAGAGAGCAGTAAAGGAAAGGAAACACAGCTCTCCAGAAAGAGCCCATGAATAAACTGCAGTAGCAGCTGCTGATGTCCATTACCCCAACCTTGGAGAAGACAGCAGTGGGTCCTCTGGTCCCTGGCCAGTGGTTATTGTATGAGAGGTTTGCAGAGGTACCATTCCCCAAGAAAGGGGAGACAGAGGCTCACAGTTTACAACAAATTCAGATTTTAGCCAGTGAATTTTGCTGCATCCCAAGGATGTCATACTTCCAGGATGGTGGGCCCATGACATTGCTTGCCCTGAGAGCCAAAAGAGAGCTAAAGATAACCCACCTTCTGAATCACCCTCCCTACTGAACTGGACTAGTTGCTGATGACATAGATGGAGGGAGGAGATAGCTGGACATGGTAGGAAAGCAGCTTCTAAGAAATCTTGATTTGTGAGGACTGGCGCTGAATAGCCTGCACTGAGAAATATTGCTTATCTGCTACCAATCTGGGTGGGGTACAATGAATATATTCCCCCCTTGCATCTGGGGTCTGAGTAGAGAGATCTGCTGATAAGTGCCATCACTTAACAGACCAGGAAAGTGCATGCAAAGAAGGGTCCATAGCCTGGGTTTGAGCAATTAAACAGGGGCAATCTTAAAGATCTAGAACAAGTTGAACCAATAATCAAAGAACAGTGGTGGCACATAGTTACTTAACAGTAATCCCTAGGCAAGAGGGAGAAATTGAACATAAGAGAAAACTCACTGTCATGATCAGATGCCTACATATCAGCAAAAGATTGCAAGCACGCTAAAAAAATGGAAGACACGGATCAGACAAAGCAATAAATCAAAGCTCCAGATGACACACAAGACTTGAAACAATTAATGACGTTCATGAAAATCTCCTAAAGTTTTGAAAGACACTGTGGCTAAAGAAATAAAATACATTAATTTATCTTGTGCTTTCTTCTCTGACCCACTGATTGCTTAGGAATCTGTTGCTTTGGCCTCCATATAGTTGAAAAATTACCCCCTCCTCTACTATTACTGATTTCCAGCTTCTTTCCATTTTGATAAGAGAAGGATTTTTGTATAATTTCAATCTTAAATTTATTGAGAGCTGTGTTGTGGCCCAATATGTAGTCTATCCTGGAGAAAGATCTATGAGCACTTGAGAAGAATGTATAACCTGCTGATTTAGCATGCAATGCTCTGTATATATTTGTGAGACCCAGCTCATTTATCACATCGTTCAGTTTTTATGTTTCCTTCGTTGATCTCCTTTCTAGTTCTTCTATTTATTTATCTGAATGGTGTACACAGTCTCCAACTATTATTTTAGAGACAGCTATTTCTACTTTCAGTTTTGCCAGAGTTTGCCTCATGTATTTGGGGTCACCTAGGTTAGTAAATATTTTTTAGGTAAATGAAAATGAAAACACAACATACCTAAAATTATAGAATACAGTGAAGGAAGTGCTGAGAGGGAAATTTTTAGCCATACATTGACTATAGTAAAAAAAAAGAAAAAGATATAATCAAAGAGCTAAGTAAACACCTGGGGGACCTAGAAAAAAAAGAGTAATCCAATCCCAAGGCAATGTAAAAGAAAGAAATAACAAACATTAGAGTGAAATCAACCAAATCAAGTACAAAAGAAAATCAGGGGAAACCCAATAAAACCAAAAGCTGGTTCTTTGAGAAGATCAATAAACTTGGCAAACCCTTAGCTTGATTAACAAATAAAATAGACAGAAGATGCAAGTAAGTAAAACCATGAATTAAGGGGGTGACTTTATGCCTGGCACCACATAAACAAAAAGGGCCATAAGAGATTCTTATGAAAAACTGTTTGCCAATAAATGATACAACCAATTGAAATGAACAAATTCTTAGATATACAGAAACAATCTACATTGGTTCTGCAAGAAACACAGTAAACAAATAATGTAATCACAAATAAAGCAATCAAAACAATAATTAAAATCTACCAAAAAAGGAAAGATCATAGCAGATGACCAACTTTGAATTTTTAACAAATAATTTGAGAAGAATAACCTCAGTTCTATTAACAATCTTCCAAAAAATTGAAAAGTAGGGAAACTTACCCAAAATATTTTATGAAGGGAAAATGATCCTAATACCAAAGCCCAATGAAGGTATTACAAGAAAAGAAAATTACAGACTAATGTCTCTAATGAACATAGGTGCAAAAATTCTCAAAAAAAATACTAGCAAAATAAATCCAACACCATGAGAAAGTGGGTTTTAGTTCTGGTATACAAGAGTGATTCAACATGAAAAACCAATAAATGTAATACACCACATTAAAAATTTGAAGGGCAAAAACCACATGATTATTTCATTTGGTCCAAAAATGACATTTAACAATATACAGCATACTTTCTTGAAAAAAACATTTCAAAGATAGGAAAAGAAGGAAAATTCATCAATATGATAAAGGGTGTATACGAAGATCCAACGGAAGCACCATACATAATGGGGAGAATGTGAAAGCTTTTCCACTAAGATGTGGAAAAGATAACAGCCTCTGCCACAACTGCTATTCAACATTGTGCTAGAACTTCTAGCTAGAGCAATTAGGCAAGAAAAAGAAATAAAAGGCATCCAAATTGAAAAAGAGAAAATAAAACTCTCACTATTCACAGAGGAAATGATCTTATGTTTGGAAAATTTCAAAATATCTATGATTAAAGTTACTAGTTGTAGTTGTTTTAGTTTGCCAAAGGGCTTCTGAAGCAAAGTACCGGAAATGGGTTGGCTTCTACGTAGTGGATTTTTTAGGGGTAAAAGCTTACAGTTCCAAAGATGTGAAAAGTCAAAATATGGGCACCATAGAAGGAGCATTTTCACCAAAGCCAGCTGTCACAAGGGGAAGTAAGATGGACACCTATCTCTGCTGGTATGTCTGCCATTCTAGCTGTAGGCAAACTTGGCATAAGATTTGTCTTCACTTGAGCTGGTCTGTGTGCCCAGTCTCATGGGGGCTTCATTTTTAAGCCATTCTCTACTCCTCTCCCACATGGCCAGATCAAACATAGCAGCAACCTTATTCATGTGTCTAAGTCTGTCTTTCTGTGTGTTTCCATTAATATCAGACCTAGGAAGGGAGCAAGGACTCAAAGTGAGGCAAGCCTCTCAGATGTAATCCAACCTAAAGACCTAAGCAATTTTATCAAGTAATCTAATCAAAGGCCCCTGATTTTAATGCAATCAAAGGTTATCACACGCAGAAGAATAGACTAGTTTACAAGCATAATATTCTTTGGGGGATCCATAAGATAATTTCAGTCTGCCACACTCCACCCTCTGAATCCCAAAAAGACTTTTTCCAAAAAGACTTAAATCATTTTAGTAGCAATGGTAAGTACAAAATCACAGCAATTTTGGTTATAAGAATACCGTTTGTCTTGGGTCAAAAGTCCCCTCTGGCTGTAGCCCTGTGAAACCTACAAAATAAGTTATCTGCTTTCAATATTACAAATACAGAACAGACATAGGATCAGCATTTTCATTATCATAAGAAATTGGAAAGGAAACAATCAACAGTTACTAAAAGTTCTGAAAATCTGCAAGGCATACTCCATTAGATTTCAAAGTCTTAGAGTCATCATTGAAGTGGTGTTTTTTTCTCCTCAAAGCCTCATGGGGGACCTCCTTCTCCATGGGCTTAACCAATGGCCATTCCTTTGTTTCCTCCCTCTTCAAACCTCTGGGTGGCAACTGAGCTCCAGATCTCACCCCCAAAGAAAAGTTGGGTGATGACCATATTTCCTCCAATCTCTGGACAACAGACACACCCCTTTAGTATAATGAGGTGATGACAACATTCTCCTTAATATCTAGCATACATGCCCAACCCCATAAGAACAGTGTTGTGGCAACATGACTCTCCTTAATCAAAGAAACCTAAGCTGAACCACCTCAGGGCAGTATGGTGTTGACCTAACATTCCCTAACCTATGGACAACAGGCTTACATCCCTCAGAGAGGTGGGGTGGCCACTGACTCTCTGCAATAAATAGGGAATATGCTGAACTATCTCTCTAGCATGGCGTGACAAATCTGTCCCTAACTAGTGGGCTTGACAATCCCACCTTCTTAAATTTCTGGGCAAACTCATTCTCTCCATACACATGGGTGTGATCCCTCTCTTGGTCTAAGAAGATTTCTTAATTCTTAACCTCAGCTTGCTCAGTTTTCCTCTTGAAGTCATTTTCTCACCCACCTCTCCCATCCCTATACATTTTGGTCCAGATCGACAGTTGTTTGGCTCATACAGTTATTGCAAAAATTTTTTAATTTAGCATCTAGTGAACAGGGGTCCAAACCATCAGACAGTAAACCTTTTTGCAAGTCTTTCCTTGATAATTGCATTTCCAATACTGACTTTCAAGTTCCAAGTTTAATAAGTCTTTACATAAGC
This sequence comes from Cabassous unicinctus, assembly GCA_029593785.1. Taxonomy (NCBI): domain Eukaryota; kingdom Metazoa; phylum Chordata; class Mammalia; order Cingulata; family Chlamyphoridae; genus Cabassous; species Cabassous unicinctus. Next base: position 2,475 of record JAQZBX010041852.1, on the reverse strand, counting down.
CACTATTTTTTGGAGGTTTGTTTATGAGAAAAATTGGATTTCCTAAATCAATTTCCAATTTTTTTGTGCCCAACAATTCAGTTCTCAGTTAATCTCTTTCTTCTTGCATTTTGATATAAGCTACAACTAGGAGCCAGTATGCATTTTCCACATTTACTTTGGAAATATCCTCAGCTAAATGTCCAAGCCTGTTATTTTCAAATTCTGCCTTCCATATAACATCACGAGTCAATATTGTGAAGTTCTTTGCAAGATTAAAACACAGATTGTCTTTCCTCCAGTTTCCAAATATAGTTTCATCATTTCCTTCTAAGGCCTCAACTGAAATAACAATAAGGTCCATATTCCTACGAAAAGTCTCTTCAAAGCAATCTATGACTTTCCTCTCAAGCATCTCACAATTCTTCAAAAAATACTCCTCACCCATTTATAGAACCGTTCCAGCATTTTTCATAATTGCTGCAACAAAACTCTACCCTTGGTACAATTTCTGTTTTAGTTTGGCAAAGGATTGCCCATGCAAAGTAGCAGACATTGTTTGACTTTTATAAAGGGGATTTATTTGAGGTAAAATGTACAGTTACAAGGCCATGAAAACTCCAAAGCAGCATACCATAAGATGTGATTTCTCACCAAACTCAGCTACCATTTGGTGAAGCAAGATGACTGCTGATCTCTGTCATGATTCCTGTTTTCTGGAGTGGTAAGCAAATTTGGCATATTTCTTGACTACTCTTGAGCTGATCCATGGACCCAGTCTCTTGTGGGCTTCATATTTAAGTGATCTTCTAGTCCTCTAGCAAATGGTTTTATCAAACATGGCAGTTCCCTTTATCCTGTGTCTGCCTGTCTATCTATTTGTTTCCATTTATATCTGACCCATTTTAGAGATTATTTAAATCCCTAAAATGATCTTATCAAGTAATCTAATCAAAGAACACCAACCAAATTTTAGGCAATCAAAGGATATCACACTCACAGGAATAAAATAGTTAAAAAAATCCTTCTCTTTTTCAAATTCATAAAATAATCTCAAACTGCCACAAAAGCTAATAATGACTTCAGCAAATTGGGAGGATGCAAAACCAATACACAAATATCAGTATTTTTTTTCCACAGTAATAACAGGCAAGCTGAAGAGGAAATGAAGAAAACATTCTATCTACAATAGCACCAAAAGGTCTAAAATATCTAGAAATTAATTTAGCCAGATATGCAAAGGAACTGTATTCAGAAAATTATAAAACACCATTAAAAGTAATTAAAGTTCACAACTTTTACTATACACTTATTGTTTATCTATGTTCGTGCATAAATTGTATAAAAATAATATTAATAATAAGGTGGGTGATGGGATAATACTTTGGTTAGTAGTAATATTTTGAGGATTCTCTTTAATCATTAGTTAAAAATGTTTAACAACAATGCAAGGTGTTGTAGTAGGGTGATATATGAGAACCCTGTATGGTGTTATGTATGTTTGTTTTGTAAGTTCACAACTATTGCTATACACTTATTTTTTTTTATGTATGTTCATGTATGAATGATATACTTCAATAATTTTTTTAAAAAGTAATTAAAGAATACCTAAACAAATGCAAGGACATTCCTTGTTCATCTATGGAAGACTAAACATCATGAAAATTTTAATTCCACCCAAAATGATTTATATATTAATGCAATCCCAATCAGAATTTCAACAAGTTACTTTATAGAAATAGAAATGTGAATTACCAGTTTTATTGGGAAAGGAAACAGGTACCAAAAGCCAAACACATCCTAAAAAGAAGCAAAGTTGGAGGACACATACTTCCTTACCCTAACATGTTTTATAGACATGTATAATGACACAGTGGTTAAAACATCATGGTATTTTCATAAAGGTAGACACATTGATCAATATAATCAAATTGTGAGCCATAATGCAGCTAAAGATGAGGGGGTGAACACTACTATATGCCTGATTGGCCACAGCTTAACTCTGGGAGAAAGCAGTGCAGCTAAGGCTGAAGCAAATGACTGGAGAGAGACAAGCCATATGACTTGTTGCCCACAGCTGAGCTCTGGGAGATGATGAGCCTTGAGGGGAAGGCAGGGACCTAGACAGATATCAGCTGTCATCTTACCTTGCCAAATGGCATGATGCCAGGATCATTAGTAGCTGACTTTAGTGAAAAAACATCTTTGATTTGGAAAATTCACAGCATAGAAACTATAAGATTTTCCTCTAATAAAATTCCCATTATAAAACCCAGTACATATCTGGTACTTTGTATATGCAGCCCTGAGGCAAACTAAGACTATGGTTACTAGTGCATATATAAAAAGTTTTTCTCTGAAATAGAACAAATGTGTGTTAATATTACAAGAGGTTAACACCAGGATGATACTTGGCCAAAAATACTACCAAAATAAGCTATGGACAGAAGTGTATAATAATATTTTAACTCTCTTCCACTACTAGTAAAAAAAAAA
>JAQZBX010041851.1:0-22136 GCA_029593785.1 Cabassous unicinctus | reverse complement strand
AAAAAAAAAATAAGGTGATTACAAAATCCTCTTTTAACAATTTCTAAAAAACAATGGGTCAAAGTAGGAATGAAGAAACTAAGAAAATATTTTAAGCTGAATTGTAATGAAAACAAAACACAACAAAATTAGTGATATGAAGAAACACCAATGATTAAAGTTTGATATACAACAATGAACATTTAAGTAACACAATAAGTAGTCTGAAATTAATTATTTAAGCTTCCTCCTTAAGAAACTAGAAAAATAAGTGTAAGCAAAATCTAAAATAAGTGTAAGGAAGAAAATAATAAAGATAAGAACAGAAGCTACTGGAATAAAATATACATCAATTTTCCTTAAAAACAAAGAAACAAAAATTCTTAAAATGGTATAAATACTCAATATATGCTGCCAACAATTCCTAAACAACAAAGCCAGATAAAGAGATCACAAGAAAGGAATACTACAGGCCAATGCCCTTATAATTTTGATGCAAAAATACTCAATAAAATACTAGCAAATCGAATCTGACAGTATATTAAAACAATTGTATGTAATAAGTGGAATTTATCCTAGAAATGTGAAAGACAATCATAAAAAAAAGAGAAAGAAAGAAAGACAATCAACAAGAAAATCAATCAATGTAATAAACCACATTAACAGATAAAAATTCAAACGAAAATCTCAATTAATGCAGAAAAGGCATGTGATAAAATCCAATGCTCTTTCATGACAAAAAACAAAACAACACTCAGAAAAACAGGAACAGAGTGGTACTTCCTCAAAATGATAAAGGGCATATATGAAAAGTCCACCATTAGTATCATCTTCAATGGTGAAATTTAGAAAGTTTCCCCCCCAACATCAGGAACAGAACAGAATGCCCCTGTTACCACTGTTGTTCAATATTGTACTGGAAGTTCTAGCCTGAGTAATTAGGCAAGAAAAATAAATAAAAGCTATCCAAACTGGAAAGGAAGAAGAAAAAAATTCCCTTTCTACAGATTATCTGATCCTTTATAAAGAAAATCCCAAAGAATCTTCAAGGAAACTAGTTGAACTAAATAAACAAATTCAGCAAAGTTGCAGGCTACAAGATCAACACACTAAAATCAGTTTTGTTTCTACATAACAGCAAAGAATATTCTGAAATGAATAATTAGAAAAGGAATTCCATTTACAATAGCTGCTAATAAGCTACTATACCTAGGGATAAACTTAATCAAGGAAATGAAGGACTTGTACCATGAAAACTACCAAACACTGCTGAAAGAAATTAAAGTAGACCTAAATAAATGGCAAGACCACCTTTGTTCATGGATCTGAAGACTTACGATTATTAAGATATCAATATCATCCAGATTGTCTACAGATTCAATGTAATGTCTATCAAAATCACAGCAGCTTTTTTTTTCAGAAATGGAAAAGCTGATACTTAAATTCACATGGAAATGCAAGGAGTCCCAATTAGTCAATAACATTGCAAAGTAATAACTTGCTGGAGGTCTCATACTTCCTGATTTCAAAAATTAATACAAAGTCACAATAATTAAAACTTCACACCAACTCCCAGGTCCACTGTTGCTGCCATGTCTTGGTGTAACATCTTTAAAGTATTGAAAGAAAAAAAATGTCAATCCAAAATTCTATACCCAATGAAAATAACCTTCAAATATAAAGAAGGCATTGATTGGGGCAACTTAAATAAAGGAATTCATTTCTTGTTACAAGAAATGTTGAAGGAAGTATTCCAGGATTAATTAATACTATGTACATCAGAAAATAAATTCTCCAAAAAGAAATGAGAAATTTCAGAAACTGAATAAGTAAAATAAAATTTAATTTCCTCATTTTAAATTGTTCAAAAAAATAACTTTTTAAATAAGAAATCAGCAACCTATGGCTCATGTACCAAATCTGACCAGCAACAATTTAAAAAAATAAATGAAATTAAAATGTAAAAACTATAAATCAAAATAAAAGAAAATAATAAAAACAAATCTAAGCACCTACATGCTTTTTGTTTTTTGTTTGTTCCAGTGAATCCATGAAGAAAAAAATATTTTTACACTTTTAAATGCTGGAAAAATATCAAAAGAAAAATAATGTATGAAATATGAAAATTATATGCATTTGAAATATTTATGTCCATGATTAAATTTTTGGAATTCAGTCATGGTCATTTAATTCTGGCTATTTATAGCTAATTTCTTGTTAAATTGGAAGGGCTGATTAGTTGCAAAGACTATATGTATTTCTCTCATCACTTTCATTGCTTTTTAGTGCACTACTAATCATAATGATACAGTTATAATTCTATAACATTACAAGTGACATTCATATCACCATACAGCAATGTTTTATTTGTTTAGTATATTCCCAAAGCACAAAAATCACATAAATATTGAAAAAGTATTGCAAACTGGACTGTTTGAGTGTTGTGATTTTAAGGCACAGAAGAGAATGGATTATATTGTTAATGAATTAGATAGCAAAAATTTGCATTTATTATGCAAAGACATAGAAGCTTTGCTAAAATAAAGCAATATAGTTTATATTACCAGATGAAGCATTCATCACAATATTCTTACCTCATGGGAAAACAATGAGAAGAAAATATCAACAATGTGAGAGAAATTTTCTTATCACAAAATATTGTTTTATCAAGAAAATAAAAGATTTCCTTATATCTTGGCAAAAATAGAAAATGAAAAATAGGCTGCAACCAAAAGAATATGCCAAATGATTTACATACTAGCCACACAAGGAAAGCCATTTAACCTTGATGAGTTATTTAAATCATGCTTGATTGTAGAAATGTGTCCAAAGAAAATAAGGTTCTTTAATTCTAATATCCCTGTGGTGAGGACAATTGTTCACAGATCTGAAAACATTGGGACAATATCAATAGTCAAGTGAAAACCTGACAAATGATATAGTCGTTTTCTCTAACTCTTAAAGTTTTTGATAGGTATTAATAATACTGCTCAGTTGTTTTTCATTTCAGGAGTCAAAACCAAGTTTGAGACTTCCAGTCAAACAAGATGCCAGCATAAGATGCTTCTAGGTGCATTTGCCTACTGATTCTTTGAACAACTAGCAAAAAAACAACTGAGCCATATTCCTCAAAATACCAGAAAACAATTAAGAGCTGCATTAACTGTGTGTGTGCTGAATCAATGAAAGGCAGCTTTCAAAACAGTAAAAGATGCCCCTGGCACACTTTTTTCCCTCCCATTTCCTCTTGTCACTATGTGGAGACAGCCTGTGCCACCATTGAGAGTCTCTGTCCCTGTCCCTATATGCATAGGGCAGTGACTGTATGTAGTGCCAATCTATTAAGTAGCAGCCTGAAATACTAAACCAGGAAACTGCTTTCTGACATGCACTCCCTGAAAATTGCCCTGCTTGCAGAAGCAGCTCGCAGTCAGCTAAAGTAATAAATGAAATTAGTCAATGCAACCTAAGGCAAAGTATTACCACCTTTAATACATACAATAGAGCACCTTAGAGTGGGAGCAGAATTTATTTCACACACAGTAGAGGGGACATTTGGATTCCTGTAAAGAGGGGAAATTCTAAGACTAAAGCAAGCAAGCACAAGCCCAGGACAAGACAAAGCTCAGAAATTAAGACAAAGACCTTGCACTTCACTTTTGCTTTCAGCTGATCTCCTTGCCGGGTGGTCTATACTTTGACGGAGAACAATAGACAACCCAGAGTCAGTTTGCAAGGCTGTGTAAGGTGTTTTTTCTCTGCTTTGTTTGTTTTTGTTAGCTCCTGACACTCAGGGAACTCTCTGTCATATCACCATCTGTATACGATGTTAATGAACAGACAGCTTAGGGACTAAATCACAGAGTTAACATTTTAAAATATTAAAATATACAGTGGGCAACAAAAGATTACCAGATGAACAAAGAAATAGGAAATGATCCAAAAGAACACATAAAAACCCGGACACAATCAACAAATAATTACAGACATTGGACATACCAGACAAAACTTTTAAAATTATGAAAAGTATGCTCAAGGGGATAAAGAAAAATATGCAGAAAGAAATAAAGGATATCAAGAAAATGAGGAATGGCAACATGAGAATCTCAATAAAGAGTAGAAATTATAAAAAGAACCAAACAAAAATACTGGAGTTGAAGAAAACAATAACTGAAATGAAAAATTCCACAGACAGTTTGCACAACGTATTGCAACTGGCAGAAGAAAGATTCAGGGAACTTGAAGATAAGACTACTGAAATGATTCAGGCTGAAGAGCAGAAGGAAAAAAGAATGAACAAAAAAGACACTGTAGGTTGAAAGTATATGCATAAAGGGGCAAATTCAACAAGAAGGCATAACAATTATAAACATATATGCACCTAACAGCAGAGCCCCCAAAATATATGAAGGAAATATTGACAGATATGAAGGGAGAAATAGAGACGTCCACATTAATAGTAGGAGAGTATAATTTAGAATGCCTTCTGAGAATGGATAGAACATCTTGACAAAAGATCCACAAGAAAAAAGAAGACTTGAATTATATTATAGCTCAATTAGTCCTAAAAGACATAAAGAGAACACTTCATTCAACTGCAACAGCATACACATTCTTCTTTAGTTCACATGTATCATTCTCCAGTAGAGAGCATATGTTAAGTCTGAAAACAAGTCTGAATACTTTAGAAGAATTGAAACCATTCAAAGTATATTCTCCAGCCACAATGGAATGAAGCCAGGAATCAAAAACTGAGGAGAACTGAAAAATTCACAAGCACATGGATATTAAATGCATTTAAACAATCAATAGATCAAAGAAGAAATCACAAGGGAAATTAGGAAATGCCTTGAGACAAATGAAAATATAAACATAGCATACCAAAACATATGGGATTCAACAAAGAACGCCGAGAGAGAAATTTGTAGCTCTAAATGCTTACACTAAAAATGAAGAACTCAGAAACCTAACATCAGAACTGGATTATGTAGAAAAAGAAGTGGAAATTAATCCTAAAACAAGCAGAAGGAAAGAAATAACAAAGATTGGAATATAGATAAATGAAAAAGAGAATTAAAAATAATAAAATCAACAAAACCAAAATAAATTCTTTGAAAAGATAAAAAGTTGGTAAATCATCATCTAGACTGACAAAGAAAAAAAGAGATCAGATGAAAATAGCAAAAACATGAAATGAAAGGGAAGACATTATTAATAAATAAAGGCCACACAGAAAAACAGGAAGGATTGTAATAGGATAATATGAAAAACTGTATGGCAATAAATTAGATAAATTAGATGAAAAGGACAAATTCCTAGAAAAACATAAACTACCTACACTGACTTAAGAAGAAACAGAAGATTAAAAGACCAAGAAATATAAAGAGATTTAAATCATAATCTAAAACCTTCCAAAAAAGAAATGCCCTGAATTAGATGGCTTCACCAGTGAAGTTTACCAAACATTGAAGAATTAACAGCAATCCTGCTCAAATTCTTTTAAAAACTGAAGAGGAAGAAACACTTTCTAACTCACTCTATCAGGCAAATATCTCCCTAATAGCAAAGACAGATAAAGATTCCACAAGGAAAGAAAATTACAGTCCAATGTTCCTTATGAATATAAATGCAAAAAAATTGTCCCCAAACTACTAGCAAACTGCATCCAGCCGCACATAAAAAGATTTACACACCATGATCAAGGCAGGTTTATCTTAGAAATGCAAGGGTGGTTCAACATAAGAAAATCAACTAAGGAAATATACCATATTAACAGAACAAAGGAAAATATCTATATGATCAACTCAATTGAATCAGAAAAGGAATGCACTTCTGATATGTGCCACAACATGGGTGAGACTTGAAGATAACATGTTAAGTGAAATAAGCCAAACACAAAAGGACAAATATTATATGATCTCACTGATATGAAATAATTAGTCTAAGCAAATGCAAAGAGTAAGAAACTAGAATACAAGTTACCAAGGGCAGAGATGGGGTTCAGAAATGAGTATTTAAGAATATATTCATACATTTTCTATGTGGAATGATGGACAAGTTTTGGTAATGGTTAGAGGTTATGGTAGTAAAATATTGCAAAAATAATTATATATTTGAATTTGGTTAAAAAAGGACAATTTTAGCTTGTAGATATGGTACTAGTAAAATCAAATAAAAAATAGGACTGTACAACACAAACAGTTAACTCAAATGTAAATTATAGACTACAGCTACTAGTCTAATTATAATAGTTTCATTAATTGTTATAATATTACACACTCACACAAAGCTTTAATAATTGGGGAAAATGCATGTGGTGAGGGATATATATAAGAACTCTCTATTTTCTGCATGATTTTTCTGAAAACCTAAAACATCTCTGATGAAAATTTAAATATAAAAATAGGATTGAGGCAATTAAAGAATTAGCCTCTATGAAAAATCTATGCAGAAAATACTTTCTAGGAAATTATTAAAAATAATAATAATTATTAATTAGAAATAATTAATAATTCAGTACAGCCTCAAGAAGAATCTGTTAATATGTGTTTGGTACAAACAATAGCAAAATATGTGTCAATCAACAGTTCAGTTAGATAAATTTAGTTTGATAAAATAAGCTGTTTAAAATCCATTGTTATACGGTTATATTATAAAAGTTCTTTGTAGGAAATTTTTTAATCCATCATGTTTATTCAACCAAAAGTATCAACAGTGTACTTCATTTACTTTCATGGAATTAGTCATGGTCAGTTCTGTGACTTTGTGCCAGAAATTGTAGTTAAAAATCCTTACATGTTCTACCACACAGAAGGCTTTTGGTCTGTCATCTCTGGACCAACGAAAGGATGGGAAATGGAAGCGGTTGAGAAAATCTGAAAGACAACATGAGGAGTATAGACATAATCTGTGCAAAAACTGTGTTTTGAGAATCTTGAGACTACTTGTGATGATGACTCAATGTTTGTGAGGAAATATTGATTGATTATTAGAGGCTAAAGGAGAGGTTTTCTAACCCCTGAGTCTAGTACTCTGGTAAAATGACTCCACTGAACAGAATCAAAATTCATCAGGTACCTACATCAACACCAGGAAGGGCACTTTTTTACATTTCAGAAAATATGTACTCCCATTTTTAACAAGAGTCGATTGACTAATTCAGAGCCACTTTGACTACCGTGTAAACACATTCAGTGTAGAAACTTGGAGGGAACTGGAAATCATGGCTTGATCCTAATTCTAGGCTTTTATCATGGAGATTTATATATTCCCAGGCTCATTAAAATGATTACTTTTGATGTTATTGGAACATTAATGAAACATATGAATATTAGAGACAATACAGTGTGATGAACATAAGAATGATATAAAGAAAAAACAGCACAGCGAGCACAAGGAAGGTCATGAGCAACAAAATATCTCTGTAGAGTTTTCCAAACTGAAGGATCTAACATTTTTAATTGAAAGAGCCCTACCAAAACTCAGAAAGAAATGGTTGAAAACACATAAAGTTGCATCTATTATGAAATTTCTTTGAGGGAAAAAGATGACACGTATTAGAATGGTCTGGGTTCGTAACAACAAATCTAGAAAGAAGAATACAAAAATAGAAGCCTATCAACATTTTGAAGGAAAATTATTTCCAACTTAGACTCCTATACCATGTCAAATCATCCATCAAGTATGAGGGTAAACTTTTTGACAAAGTTCAAAACTATGCATCCGATGCACCCTTCTCAAGAGGTTTCTAGAGCATGTGCTCCATCAAAGGGGAGAATAAACCAGGAACAAGGTAGATATTTAATACAGGAGAGATTTAAAGAGAAACCCAAAAATGATAACAAAGTGAGATTTCAGGATATAAGTTCTACAATAGATCTAGAAGACTGTAATCCAGATTGTACCATTGAGACTCAATAATGTGACTCAAGAAACATATATATTGAAGACATATGTTCAATATGCCTGCTGGTTCTATTTTTATTTTTATAAATTATTTCATTGAAGTATAATTTACATATAGTAAATTGCAAAATAGTATTCCATTTTAACCTGAAGTTGGAATACTCAGATGAACTTGACCCAGTGTCTTTCTGAACCTAACTTTCCTTGATTGGTATAGCACTTTCCCCCACCCAAGGCCTTTCACTGAGTTAAGCCATACACATTTCTTTTACCACACAGACATATTTTGCATTTTCCCATAGCTTAAAATAAATGCCTCTACAATTATAGTGGGGGACTTTAATACACCATTATCATCATTAGATAGAACATCTTGACAAAGAAACAATAAAAAACACAGACTTTTTGTTATACTTAAGAGGATATGGACCTAACACACAAATACAGAACACTACACCCAAATACAGCAGAATACACATTCTCTCGGAGTACATTGATCAGCCTCCAAGATAGACCACATAGTAAGCCACAGAAAAAATCTCAATGAATTCAGAAAGATTGAGATTATATAAAGTAATTTCTCTGACCACAATAGAATGAAATTGGAAATCAGTAAGAGCCAGAGAACCAGATTAGGCACAAAAATTTGGATGTTAAACAACAAACTCATAGAAAAACAGTGGGTTTAGGAGGAAATCTCAAAGGAAATCAGTAAGTACCTTGAAACAAATGATAATGACAACACAACATACCAAAACCGATGGGATGCAGCAAAAGCTGTAATGATTGGGAAATTCATAGCCATAAATACATATATCAAAAAAGAAGAGCTAAAATTGAAGACATAACTGCACACCTGGAGGAATCAGAAAAACAACAACAAACTAACCCCAAAGGGATTAGAAAGAAGGAAATAACAAAGATTACAGCAGAACTAAACAAAATACAAAATAAGAAAGCACTAGAAAAGAATAAACAAAACCGATAGCTTCTCCCTTGAGAAGATCAGTAAAATTGACAAACTTTTGGCCAGACTAACAAAGAAAAAAAGAGAGCAGATGCAAATACAAAAAATTAGAAATGAGGAATGGGATATCATCACTGACTTCACAGAAATAAAGAGTATTATAAGAGGATCCTTTGAAAAGTTATATGCCAACAAGAATGATAATTTTGAGGAAATGGACAAATTCCTAGAAACTCACAAGCAGTTTACATTGACTACAGAAGAAATTGATGAATACAACAGTCCAATTACAAGTAAACAGACTCAGTCATCAAAAACCTCCCAAATATGTAGAGCCCAGGACCAGGTTGGTCTCTTCAACAAATGGTGCATTGAGAATTTTTATCCATATCCAAAAGAATGAGACAGGAACATCATTTTACATCTTATACAAAAATCCACTCAAGATGGATGAAATATCTAAATATAAAAGCCAAGACCATAAAGACCTTGGAAGATAATGTAGGGAACCATCTATAGGACCTTGTAATAGGAAATGGTTTCATGAACTTCATACCAAAAGCACGAGCTGCTAAAGAAAAAAATATATATGGGATCTCCTCAAAATTGAAAGTTTTTGCATCTCAAAGGATGTTATCAAGAAAGTAAAAAGGCAGCCTACACAATGGGAGAAAATATTTGGCAACCATATGTCTGATAGGAGCCTAATATCCTGCATATATAAAGAAATCCTACACCTTGGAATTAAAAAGACAAACAACCATTTAAAAAATGTGCAAGTGACCTGAAAGGACACTTCTCCAAAGAATAAATACAAATGGCTAAAAAGCACATAAAAAGATGCTCAACATCACTAGCTATTAGGGAAATGAAAATCAAAACTAGAATGAAATGCCATCTTACGCCCATTAGAATGGCGGCTATTAAAAAAAACAGTGGACTTTAAGTGTTGGAGAGGTGTGGAGGAATGGAAACACTCATCCACTCTTGGTGGTTATGCACAATGGTCCAGCCATTATGGAGGAAAGTTTGGATTTTCCTAAGAAAACTAACTATACAATTCCACATGATCCAGCAATTCCACTGCTGGGTATAAATCCAGAAGAATTGAAAGCAAAGACACAAACAGTTATATGAACATGAATGTTCATAGTGGCATTATTCACCATTTCCAAAGTTGGAATCAACCCAAGTGTCCATCAACAGGTGAATAGATAAACAAAATGTGGTACATACATACCATGGAATATTACTCAGCTGTAAAAAGGAATAAAGTGCTAACACATGGAATAACATGGATGAATCTTGGGGACCTTATGTTGAGTAAAGCAAGCCAGGAATTGAAGAATGAACAGTACATGACCTCACTGATATGAATTAAGCAAATTGAGCAGACTCAGAGAGCTATTGTCTGGAATTAGGTCATAAGAAATAGGAAGGGAGAAGAAGGTTGTGAGCCAACACCCATACAGACATAATCTATGGTAAGGTGAAGGTATGTAGTTGTGTATTAAAGGGATATGAGAGGAGGGTACTGATATTATTAGGTTGGGTGGTATAGTGTTGACAAATGGGTAGATTGGGAAGGGTGGGTTGGAAGGTCCAGGTATTGAGGGAAGCATTGGGAGAGGGACCAGGTGAAAACTGGGGATTTGCAGGTAAGTGGTTGAAAAGTTGAGGATGCTCTTATGGCATTATGACAAGTTAGGGTTACTGGTTTAGGGTGTTGGATGGGCAGGCATTTGGGACAGGGTGCACCTGGAGCAGGCTTCTTGGGAGTGTGTGAGTGATCATTCTGTCATAATGTGCTGTATCAGTGGGTGGAGACCCACATAATGAGCGGGAAGGAGTTGGACTCCCAACCTCAGGAGGACCGATTTGTTCACAAATACACATACAGGAATTTCTCAAGAACATGGGTGACTCCTAATAGGGAGGTCAAATTAGTGTGTCAAGACCTCACTGTTTTTGCATGTAACTATGGATCTTGTCATCCAAGGAATGAAGCCAGGGTGTTTCCTTGGGCCTCAAGGGGAGGGGGAAGGAGGAATAGAATAGATTGAACAGAGATTATTTAGTGGGTCATAGAAGTGTCCTACCTGATCTTACAATGATGCACACAGGACATGGTAAATATCATCAAAATTTATAAAAATGTGTGCTCTAAAATGTAAAGCACAATGTAAGCCACTGACCATGTTTGGTAGCTATGCTTCAGTATTTGTATATCAGCTATAACAAAGATACCTACCAAATATAAAAAGGTATTAATATGGGGGGAGAAAAGGGGAGGATGTTGGGTATATGAGAGTCTTCTGTATTCTGTTTGTGTGTTTGCTGTGACCTAAAACTTCTTTGAAAACAAAATGAAATAGAGTGAGACACTGGAGAATGAGTGGGGGAAGGTGCCACAGTACAGAAAGGACACTAGATATTGTAGTGATGAAAGGCAAAATGTCAAAAAAATTTTTTAAATATTTTCTCTTTTTTACTATCCCAATCTTTAATTTTATTTTATTTTTAGTTTTTAAATAATTTAATGTATTTCATTTCCTATATTTAAACTTATCATTATTGCTTCATTTTCCTATTAATTATATTTGGCTATTGTAATGACTTCATTTTTAAAGAAGCTTTGGATCACAGTAGGGTTACAATTGGGGTGGAGGAGGATCATTGGTGTGGGGTGTCAGTGATGGAGAATGCATGTGAGGAAGTTCACCTAAGCATTCATGTAAGATATGTAAAAATGTTCAAATGTTCACGGGACATTGTCACAGTGGATGGAGACTCACATAATATCCAAGAGGATATTGAATTCCCAACTTGGAGAGCTCTGTCACATTATCTAAGGGAGCAGCAACAGTTCCCCAAGTGCAGGGGCAGTGACTGTAGAAGGAGGATGATCCGCTAATGTGCCTTTGATATTGATGACTAGATATATGAGCCTTTGCTCTTGATATTGAAACTTAGCCTATTGTTATGGGGTGTCTAAGGGTTGCCTCCTGAGAGCCTCCTTGTTGCTCAAATGTGACCTCTCTCTAAGTCAAACTCAGCATATGAATGCATCACCTTTTCCCCAGAGTGGGACATGACACCCAGGGATGAGCCTCCCTGGAACCAAGGGATTTCTATCAAGCACCAACTAGCAATGCAACTGGAAAAAGACCTCAATTAAAAGGGAGAAGAGATAAAAACAAATGAGTTTATATGGCTAAGAGAATTCAAAGTAAGTCGGAAGTCATCCTAGAGCTAAGGCTTATGCACATCTCAATAGGATTTCATAGACTTCCAAAATGGGTAATACACCAAATAGTAGGGCTATAGGGTCAGGGTGGATAGCTCTGGATTTTGGTGCCTTGCCAGTGGGCCCTAATTTAGAGTTTGTGCTCCTGAGATTGATAGGGTTGGACTCAATTTTTCTACCCTGTACATGGCTTATCTGTTCCTTCCATCTAACCCTATATTTAGTACTGGAGTTTGTAAGTGTATGTCCAGAGACTTGAGTCTTTGGGCTGTCCATGTGCCAGCTTGGCCCGGAACCTCAGCGGGGTTGCAATACCTACTCTATAGCTCATTGGACTCATTCAGTACAACCGGTGGGGAGATGATGGTGGACAATGGCAATCCCAGGGAACAGAGAGATTCTGCAGCTGCAGGCAGGATAGTCCCATCCATCTTCCCCATGGGATATAAGCCCCCTTTCAATTGGAGGTGGTTGGACATCACGGTCCCAGAATCCTCAGGATGGGGGAAGAGTTGCTATGGACTAGGGTGGGCGTACTGGTATTCTACTGTAGACATATTACAATTCTAGAGATGGAAGAAATTACAACATTGATGTGGAGTCAGTGGCCACTGGAGGCTCTGGAGGCAGGGAAATGGAAAAACAGTAGTAATAAAGGGCTTTGTTGGGACATGAGAATCACCCTGAGTGAGGTTGCAATGACAGATATAGGCCATTTGATGTCATCCCATAACATGCAATATTGTGTGGGAGAGGGTGTAGACTACAGTGTGAACTATGTCCGTGCTGAAGGGCAAAGCACCAAGATGCATTTATCAACTGCAGTGAATATGCCACCTTAATGAAGGATGGTTTTGTGGGAGGGTGTGGGAGTAGTGGGGAGTGGGGCATATGGGAATCCCTGTATTTTTTTAGTAAAATTTATGTAATCAAAGTATCTTTTAAAAAATCAAAAGAAATTTTAAAAAGTATATTTGATGAAATTATGTGTTTATAAGTATGAGCTGATTTATCGTATCTTATCAAACATTTACAGATTAAAAAATTTAGAACCCCTGATTTATATTTTTAGAAAATAAAAATGAAAACACCTCATTCAAAAGGTGATATATCTTTGTGACTGATTTTGTGAAATTCACCAATTAAACATGATCTCATGTTTCATTAATTAATATAACCTTGATTTCACTCAGAATGGCAATTTTTGCTGCTAACATATTTCACCCAGATGTGCCCATGCAACTCAGGATTGGCTGTTGGATATTGAGATTTAAGTAAGAGTAATGCTTGATTTCTTTGAAAATTGTCCTAAGGTGCTGATAAATCTAGAGGATGATCCCTTTTCACCCAACCTAATTTTTTTCAGTCTTGGAATGTAATTGTGATATTGTATTTCACAGGGTTGTATTACAATTATTTAAACTGTACATATTATTCAAATGTAAAGATTACCAACATTTTAACCCTCAAATATTTTAAGTTTCAGAAAGTGCCAGTAGTATTCAAGAGACTGTACTTTCCAGGACCTATATACTTAATTTATTATCATATGCACCACTAGTAAATAAATTTACCCTCCTTATAAACTTTGTTTACTTATGTACCTTCTTAGTGTTCTTTCATGGTCTTCCTGATATCATCTTAATATACCCTGGTTTTGGGAGACTGAATGATATTGTCTACTTTGTGGAGACCTTAACTGATTATCTCCTAAATTACCTCAGCAAGGGATGACATCCACAAGTCACTCTCTGCATATAAAATCAACTGTTGGCACACCTCCATAGTGTGCATATTGCCATGGAAATTGGTGCTGGAAAATCACTGTGTTCTGCTTCATCTGGGAAGAAGACCAGACAAAAGGAAACCTCTCACTGTATTAAAGGAATGTGACAAACAAATCTACAGTGCAAAATAGACTCTAACATTATTACTTCCTCTTCAGTTTCCAGGAATATTTTCATTATAACTTAGTTCTCCTTTAAAATACCATTTTAAAAGCATCAAAAAAATTAAATTCTTTGGGAAAAATCTAACAAATATGTAAGCCTTGTATACTAAAAATTAGAAAACATTGCTTAGAGAAATTATAAAACACC
Source organism: Cabassous unicinctus (assembly GCA_029593785.1). Classification (NCBI taxonomy): domain Eukaryota; kingdom Metazoa; phylum Chordata; class Mammalia; order Cingulata; family Chlamyphoridae; genus Cabassous; species Cabassous unicinctus. The sequence continues at coordinate 7,939 of JAQZBX010041851.1, read as the reverse complement.
TAAATATATGGAGAGTTATACATATATAATAATCGAGAGCCTCAGCATTTTAAGAGACTAATTGTCTCCAAATTACTCTATAGGTTCAACTGAATTCTAAACAAAATCCCACCAAAGTGTTTTTTGTTTTTTTTTTTTAGAAAATGACAAGATTTTCATAAAATTTTATGAATAACTGCAAAGACTTAGTATAGCCAAAACAAATTTGAAAAGGAAGAACAATTTGGAGACCTCACATCATCTGTCTTAGAATACCTGGCTGCTATGACAAATACAACACAATGGGTTGACTAAATAAACTCAGGGAGATGAAGGAAAATGTGGCTAAAGAGATAAAGTGTACTAAGAAGACAATGTATGAGCATAAAGAAGAATTTAAAACTATAAAAAGAAACATAACATATATTGTGGGGATGAAAGGCATCATAGTAGAGATTAACATAGAGGCATGCAAAAGCAGATCTGAACAGGCAGAAGAAAGAATCAGCAAACTAAAAGAGAGGACAATCAAAATCATAAGTCAGAGGAACAGATAGAAAATGAATAGGAAAAAATTGAGCAATGTCCCTGAGATTTGAGTTACAGCATGAAGCACACATATGCATCATGGATACCCCTGGAGGAGAAGAGAAGTAAAAGAGGCAGAAAGAATATCTGAAGAAATAATGGCTGAAAATTTTCTAACTTTTATGAAGGATATACTTATTAATGTCCAAGAAATGCAACATATTCCAAACATAATGAATCCTAACAGACCTACCCTGAGACACATTCTAATCAAAATGTCAAACATCAAAGAAAAGAGAATTTTAAAAGCAGCAAGAGTAAAGTGATTCATCACGTAAAAGGGATCCAAATAAGACTAAGTGTTGATTTCTCATCAGAAAAAATGGAGGCAAGAAAGCAGTAAAGGAATTGAATTAGTCATCAAAAATCGCCCAACAAAGAAAACCCAAGAACCAGATGGGTTCAGAAGTGAATTCTACCAATCCTTCCAAGAAGAATTACAACCAATTCTGTTGAAACTCTTCCAAAAAAATTGAAGAAGAGAAAACAGTACCTAACTCCTTCTGTGAAACCAACATCACCTTAATACCAAAATCGAGATAAAGATACTACAAGAAAAGTAAATTACAGACCAATTTTTCTTATGAATATAGATGCAAAAATCTCAAAAAATAATTGCAATGGCATCCAACAGCACATTAAAACATTCTACACCATGATCAAATGGGTCTTATCCCATTTATGCAAGGGTAGTTCAACATAAGAAAATTAATTAATGTAATACAACACATTTCAAAACAATAGGAAAAAACTACATGATTTTGTCCATTGATGCAGAAAAGACATTTGAAAAACCCAGCATTCTTTCTTGATAAAAACACTTAGAAAAATAGGAATAAGAGATAATTTCCTCAACACGTTAAAGGTCATATTTGAAAAGCCAACATCACACTCAATGGTGAAAGACTGAAAGCTTTCCCTCTAAAATCTGGAACATGACAAGGATGCCCCCTGTCACCACAGTTCTTCAGCACTGGAAGTTCAAACCAGAGCAGTCAGGCTATAAAAAGCAATAAAACACATCCAAATTAGAAAGGAAGAAGTAAAACTTTCACTATTTGCAGATCCTATAAATAAAAAGTAATATTTTAAAAAACCTACAGCAAAGCAACTAGAGAAATAAACAAATTCAGCAAAGTGGCAGGGTACAAGAGCAACATGCAAAAATTGGTAGTAATTCTTAGCACTAGAATGAACAATATTTGGAAGAAATCAAGAGATCAATTCCACTTACAATAGCAACTAAAAGAATCAAATATCTTTGAATAAATTTAAACAAGGATGTAAAGGACTTGTGCACAGGAAACAACTAAACATTGCTGAAAGAAATAAAATAGACCAAATAAATGGAAGGACATTCCTTGTTCATGCATTGGAAGACTAAATATCATTAAAAATGTCAATTCTATTGCCAAAATAATTTACATATTCATCACAAACCCAATCAAAATTCCAACAGACTTCTTTGCAGAAATGTATAAGCCAAATATCATATTTATTTGGAAGAGGGGACCTGAATAGACAAAGCTACCTTGATAAAGAAGAATGATGTTGGAGGACTCATACTTCCTGACTTTCAAGTATATTACACAGCAACGGTAGTCAAAAAAACATGGTATTATGCGGGAGGCCCCGGGTTCGCTTCCTGGGGCCTCCTTGTGAGAGCAGGCCAGCCCGTGCAGTGGGTGGGCTGATGCAGCAGGACCTCACAGCAAGGGGGAGATAAGCAGACACGGAAGAAACACACAGCGAATGGACAGAGTAAAACACAAGCAGCAAGGGGGGATAAATAAATAAATAAATAAATCTTTAAAAAAAAACAACAAAAAAAACCCAGCATGATATTGGCACAAGCATAGATATACTGATTGCAAGAATCATATTGAGAATTCAGAAATAGACCCTCACATCAATGGTCAATTGATTTTTTGTATGGCTGCTAAGACCACTTTACTCGGATTGAATAGTCTCTTGATTAAATGGTGCTGGGATGACTGTATATCCATATGTAAAGAATGAAATAGGACCTGTATCTCAACCCATACACAAAAATTAAGTAAAATAGATGAAAGACCTAAATATAAGAACCAGGCCTATACAACCATAGAAGGAAATGTAAGGATGCATCTTCAGGATCTTGTGTTAGGTAATGGTTTCTTGAACTTTACTACAGAGCATAAACAACAAAATAAAAAATAGATAAATGGGACATCGTCAAAATTAAAAACTCTTGTTGCAACAAAAGACTTTGTCATTTAAATCAAAAGACCACCTACTCAAATGAGAAAATATTTGGAAACCACATATCTGAAAAGAGTTTACTATCCAGATTATACAAAGAATGCTACAACAAAAAATAAAAAGACAGGCAACCGAATTACAAAATAGACAAAAGACTTGAAGGTACACTTCTCCTAAGAGGAAATATAAATGACTGAAAAGCACATGAAAAGATGCTCAACATCACTATCAATTAGGGAAATGCAACCCAGGACCAAAATGACACATCATTTCACACCCATTAGAATGCCTACTCTTTAAAAAATAGAAAACTTCAAGTGTTAGAAAGGATGTAGAAAAATAACAGATTTCATTCATCGCTAGTGGGAATGTAAAACAGTGCAGCTGCTGTGGAAGACAGTTTGGCATTTCCTCAGGAAGCTAAGTATAGACTTATGACCCAGCAATCCACTGCTAGGTATATACCCAGAAGAAATGAAAGCAGGAACTTGAATAGATATCTTCAGATTTATGTTCATAGTGGGCATTACTCTCAATTGCCAAAAGGATAAGCAACCCATGTGTCCATCACTCAATGAACGGATAAATAAATGCAGTATATACATACAATGGAATATTTTCCAGCCATAAAAAAGAATAAAGTCCTGATGCATGCAACAACATGGATGAACCTTGAGAACGTTATGCTGAGTAAAATAAGCCAGATACAAAGAGACAAATATTGTATTTGCTCGATGATATGAACTAATTATAATAAACAAATTCACAGTTTTAGAATCTAGAATATGAGTTACCAGCAGATAGATTGCTGCTAGAGAATGGGGGGTTGATGCTTAATTTGTATAGAAGTTCTCTTTTGGTTAATTGTAAAGGTTGGGAAATGTATGTTGGTTATGGTAGCACATTATTGTGAATGTAATTAACAGCACTGAATTATGTAGGTGAATGTGGTTAAAAGGGAAAACTTTAAGTCATATATGTTACTAAAATAAAAATTAAAAGATGAAACATAGAACTGTATAAAATTACAGTGAGCCCTATTGTAGATGATAGACTATAGATAATACAAGTATAAGAATGTTCTTTAATGAATTATAACAAATGTACAACACTAATATAAGGTGGTAATGTTGGGTAGTATATGGAAAAAATACCCTTAATTAAACTATGGACAGTAGTTAATAGTACTATTTTAATACTTCTTCATCAATTGTAACAAAAGTAAATACAGTTACAAATTACTAAAATTACCAAAAATGCTATCCTCAATTGTAACAAATTCTCCACATCAGTGCAAGCTGTAGATAGATGGATCGTATATGGAAATCCTGTTGTGTATGATGGGTCTGTAAACCCACAACTTTTCTACCAAAAATTTTTTTAAAATGATATTGTGATCACCATCATTAGCCATTCAAGAAATGCATGTTAATTCAGTAGTTTTGCTTTATTCCCAAATGTGAATAGACTACTAACAAACTGGAAAAAAATCTCTGATTTAAAAAAAACTGACAAACAGGAGAAGGTGGAGTAACTATCACAGTCTAGAGCTAAGAGTCATGACAGTGAAATATAATGTGGTGTTCTGGATGAGATCCTGGAACAGAAAAAGAATTTTAAGGAAAAAGTAATGAAATCCAATAAATTTGGACTTGAGTTTTTTTAAAATAAAACGTTCTATATGTAAACTGTTGGCACTTTCCCCCCTTAATATATTATTGCTTAGTATAACTCTTATTGTAGGTATGTATCCATAATTCATTTGTTGCCTAATAGTCTATGGTCAGAATACACCATTTTTCATCTGTCAAAAACTCTATGGATGGACATTTGATTTTTTTCCAGAATTTTCATTTTGTTAACTCTGCCATTAAGAATATTCATATAAATATCTCTCCCTCTACAAGTGCAAGACATTCTCTTTGGTATGTATTCAGGAGTGGATTCACTGGGTGATAAAATAATGCCAAATTCCCAAATTATTTTCAATTATTACCAACTACAATACAAAATAGAATCTATAGACCACCTGTAGACTCAACCTCATTTTTACTTACCACACCCCAAGTGCCCTTTTAATAGGTTTTTTCTATTCACCGCCACGAAATTTTAATACCACATAATATACTATATATGTTTAGGTGTGGTAGCCATATATAGAAAAATATTTTATTTCTTCGGTTAAACATAATCCATCTTCTACCACAGGATTCATTGTATTATACAGTCCCATGCATTGTATAATCCATTCAAAGTGCACACTCAGTGGCTATCACTTTCATCAGAGTTGTGCAGTCAATTTTAGATCGTTTTTATTACTCCAAAAGGGAAAATCCCATACCCTTTTATACACCCCTACTGTCCCTTAAAATTTATATAATCTGCTTTGCCATTGCTGCAAAAATATTAGAATGTTATTGTTAACTATAATCCATTTAAGGTTAGCTGTAATTTTCCCATGTATCACCATATTCTTATTATTTTGTAAAATAAGAACTTATACTATTAATTACAATCTTCTTATTCTATTAACCACAGTTGTCTTCCACCACTAAAATCACTGTTATACAGTCCAAACATTATTCTCTAGCTTCCTTTGAATTGAAATATTACATCCATAGACTACCCCTTTCAGCCACAATGAGCAAATATGAGAACATTTTCTCATTAATTATAACAAATGTATAATAATAATATAGGGTGTTAATAACTAGTTGGGGGGGATTAATACACCAAATGTTAGATATTGGCTATAGTTAGTAGTATTGTTTTGATGATGCTCTTTCATTTTGTAACAATTTTTCTATATCAGTACATGTGTTAGTTGTGTGTACTGTATTGGAGCCCTGTAGATGATATGCACGTTTATTTTGTAAGTTCACAACTTTTACTACGCACTTATTGCTTATGGATGTTCATGTGTGAATGATAAAGTTCAATAAAAAGTTAAATATTTTTATTTGAATATATGCATAAGAATAATGCTACAGAAAAAGAATATTATACCTAAAAGGATAAAATTATTTTGTCACACCCAAAAAACTATTTTTACCACATTAGGTGAATCATTTTCTCCATTGAGAATATGGGCTGTAGTTTATATCCTCTCCAGCTTTGTCATGGTCTGGATTTTTTTCATTTTTTTCCCAACTGAATAGTTGTAAAATGAGATTTTCTTGTGGTCTTGATTTCCAATTCTCTGACATCTATTGATATAAAATCTCCCTAAATTTTTTACTGAGGATTGCTTGCTCTTCTGTGAAAGGTGTATTGATATATTTTGCCTATATAATTTTGGTTTGGTTGGGCCTTTCTTATATATTTGTTTGAGTTCATTATATATGTTTGTCATTGTAAGAATATATATTGTGAACATATTTTCTCAGCTTGCACCAGATCATTATACTTGCTATTAAGCAACCTTTGATAGGCACAAAAATATTAATTATATTTGTATGTTCATATCTTTTCTTACTTGGTTGATGCTGTTTGTATTTTTGAACAATACTTATGCATGAGGTCAAGAATTTTATAATTTCTTATGTCGATGTCCTATATATGTTTTGTTAAAATTAATTCTAAATAATTGATAATCTCTGATACACATATAGATGATATTGTCTTTTCAGTTAAATATTGTAGGTGTTTACAGTTGGGGTATAGATATGCAATTGAATTTTGTACGTTGATCCAGAAACTTCCTAGACACTTCTTTTAGACTTTCTTTGTAAATGATTATGTAAATGAGAGTTTCACACACCATTTTCATTCCTTACACTTTTAATTGCTTATTGTTATCTTAATGCTCTGGCTAGACATCTAATGGAATGGTGAACTACTTTGGGAATAATATACATTGTGACTTTCTCATAAGTTAAAAGAAAATATTTCTAATATTTTCCCATTTAGAATAACATTTATTCATTTAATTTGTATAGGTAAACTTTATCAGGTTAGTGAAGTTTACTTCTTTTCTAAGTTTATTATATTTTTAATCATAAAATGGTGTTGAGATTTATCAAATGTTTTTTTACATCTTTTGTGGCGATAACTCTTTAAATATTTAAGTCAGTTAATGTGGCGAGAGAAGTTTTGCAATATATCATAATGGTCGCTTTTATTTTTTTAATTTTTAATTTTTACTTTTAAAAGAGCTTTAGATTACATAAATATTACATCAAAAATATAGGGGACTCCCATACTGTAGGATTCAATTTGCGGATATGAAAGAGAATAAACAGTCTTTTCTTAAATTTATGGAATATTTACAAAAAATGTATTATCTCCTCATCCAAACATTGTAACTAAATAAATTCCACCAAAAATGCTTTGAGTTGAAATTTTCAAAACATAATATAAAACTAGAAATAAACAATTTTTGTCTATACAAATTAACTACATTTAATTAATTATGCCTATCTAAATCCTACTAAATCTAAGAAAAATTATTTGGAAAATTATAAAACTGAAACACATTATATGGAAAACTATGCAATATATTTAAATATAATTCACTAAAATGTAAACTGTAAAGAAAATAACTAAGTACCAACAAATAAAGTTGGAAAAAGAAGGCTAACTAAATAAGACTCTGATAGGAAATAAAATTAAAATAATTGTGGTTTGAAAAAGATATAGAACTCAAATCTCTAATGTTATTAGGTAAAACTCTTAGCAAGTTTAATTAAGGAAAAAATTGCACAAAATTCTCAGCATTTAAATATTAGAAAGAATGTATAACCACATGATTGAAAGGATTAAATTATTAATTAAATATTTTATGTAACACTATTGTGATAAAGTTTCAAAGCTAGAGGAAAATAAGGATTTCTACCAACTCATAATTTGTGAAAATGACCCAAGAACACATAAACTAATAAGACCAATATTCAATACTAGAAAGATTATCAAATGTTTATTCTTAAAACTTCAAGACCAGATAGTTTTGCACCAACTATAGCACATTTATTTTTGTTGCTTCATGTTTGAATGTTTTTTTTTTTTATTGTGGGTAAAAATCTATTTTTTCACAATACATACCAATATTTGTAAAATGATATATAAATACATATGCATATATGTGCATTTGTTTACATAAATGTTATTTGTTATATATATATATATTTAAAGG
>JAQZBX010041850.1:0-15396 GCA_029593785.1 Cabassous unicinctus | reverse complement strand
GCCTCAAGAAATATCACTATTTTTTTGAAAGAAAAAAAATGTCTGTAACCTAAATGCTTGCCAGTGAAAATGTAGTCTTATTCTGTAAGCTTGTTATAATTATTTCAAATTGGGTTATTTGTGAAATTGTCTTTGCTGAAGAAAAAAAAATAAAACATATTTTTAATGTATGAAAAAATATTTCACTTGAATTCTTTTCCAGGATAAGTAAATACAGGGAAAATGTTTTTTGTTGCCCGTTGAGTTTGATAGTTGAGGTATTTGTTTATAAATCACCAAATTTTACGCATTACATTAAATGTCTTTCCAAAGAAGACTCATTCTGTTTTTTTGTTCTGTTGCTAATGCATCTACTTGAAGCACTCACAGTGTTTTGCACCTTCCATGGCAGGCACACACAGAGGCTGGGCTGCCGTCCAGATGCGCCTGCTTCATGAATTAGTCTACGCCTCCCGAAGAATGGGGAACCCTGCGCTCTCTGTCAGGCACCTGTCCTTCCTGTTACAGACCATGCTGGACTTCCTGTCAGACCAGGGTGAGTGATTTCAAACTCTAATTTTCCTTAGGAGATAGGAGTAGAGAACTCTTCAGGGGGAAAAGATGCTGCTTCCCTTAAGCATGGGTGAGCCTCCCGGTTTAGGGCTGTGCTGGCCCCCAGGCACCAGGCTCCTTCTGATTTTCTTCCTTCCTCGCCAGCTTCTCCTTCTCAGTCTCCTTTATGGACTCTTCTCTCCTTTACCTCCATTTAAAAAAAAACACTTCATTTTTAGAACAATTTTAGGTTTACAGAAAATTTGCGCAGAAAGTAGAGTTCCCAATCCATGCCCCCCCCACATATATGCTCTTTGCCTACATTTGAAAAATGTAAGTGTTGAATTATAGCATTTATGTAGAAGAGTGCAGTTTATAAGAATGCAGCTCAGTGAATTTTCACCATGTGACTACAGCCATGTGGCTGGCACCCAGATCAGAAATGGAACATGGCAACAAACCCACAGCCCCCTTGTGCCCCCTTCTAGTCACCACTCCCCTCGGGGTAGCTTCTTTACTGACTTCTAATACCAAAGATGAGTTTTCCTGTGTTGGCGGTAATGGAATCATGCCGTCGCTGCCCACTTTTTAAAGGGTGTTTTCCTCCTGGGTTCTTTCCTTGGCCATCCTCTCTTCTCTCACTGTTTCTGGGTGTCAGCTGCTTTTTAGGTTTCAGTTGTAATCTGTTTATTTTCACCCCAGACTCCTCCCTGAGCCCCAGACATTTCATTCATTGCTTGCAGGATAGTGTCCCCAGGATGTTCCATAGGCACTGGAAAATCAGCCTATCAAAAGTGGAAATCAGGCGCTTCCCCATCAAACCTACCTCCTTTTCTGCTCACTCCAGTTTAGTGTATGTTGGAGATAGGGTTTTCTGGGGTGCCTTCTCTGATACGGAGCTTACTATGAAGAAAGTTTATTAGGAAGTCCTCTTGGGATCAATACCCACTGAAGGAGAGAGAAAGAAACAAGACTGGGCAGAGGGGGATGTTGGGCCTGAACGCAGTGTCAGCGCGGCCTCAGCCAACCCAAGGGGCACTCTGAAGCAGGGACATCCAGCAGAGCTGTCCTGCACTGGAGCAGCCTGGGCCTTTGCCTTCCTCTCTGAGCAGTGGTCAGAGGAGGGCCACCCTCCTGGATCTTGCCTTCCTCTTAGAAGCTGTCGACAAGTCCTCAGCTAGGCCGGTACTCCTGTTACTTGTTCTCTTCATGTTCTTATCATGATTAAAATTCCATGATCGGGGCATATTTACGTGGTCAATGCCTGTCTACTCCTCAGAAGCTCCGTACGAGAAGGAGCTTTATATGCCTGGTCTACTGCTCTAGCTCCAACTCCTAGAGTTGTACCTTGCGAAGACCAGATGCTGAACATATGCTTGTTTGAAAAGTAAACCAACAGATTGTAAAAGCTCCCAAGAATGACTGGTATCTTTTTGGTCCTGCTTTAATCATGATTGCTTACAGGAAAATTGCTCTTGACTTTGGTTTCTAGGCCATTTTCAATGTTTTTGGATTTCGTATTTCTCAAGGGCATGGATCGTATCTTCCTCTTTGGGTGCCCTGCAATTTATGTAAGACATAGAAAGCGTTGTGTTTGTTAATGAATGAGCTTGCCTGTGGGGGCTGTGGTTGGAACAATCCATTCCACTCTTCTATGTCAGGCTGACAAGCCTGAACTCCATTCCAGACACGGGGGCCTTTGTCCTGATTTTTAAAAAAAATTTGTGTTAAAGAAATTGTAGGTTTACAATCACACAGAAAATACAGAGTTCCATATACCCCCTTCACACAGATACTTTTTCCTATTATTAACACTTTGTATCAATATGGTACCTTTGTTACAACTGAGAAACAATATTATTATAATTACACTATTAACTGTAGTCCGTAGTTTACATTAAAGTTCACTGTGTTATACAGCCGTTTTTTTTTTTAATTTTTATTCCAGTAACATACATACAACCTAAAATTTCCTCTTTAACCACATTTAAATATATAATTCAGTGCTGTTAATTACGTTCACAATGTTGTTCTACCATTGCCACCATCCATTACCAAAACTTTTCCGTCACCCCAAGCAGAAACTCTGAATCAATTAAGCATTAAATCCCCATTCCCTAGCCCCACCCCAACCCCTAGGAACCTATTTTCTAGTTTCTGACTCCATGAATTTGCTTAATCTAATTATTTCATATCAGTGGGATCATACAATATCTGTCCTTTTGTGTCTGCTTTATTTCACGCAACGTGATTTCTTCAAAGTTCATCTATCTTGTTGCAGTCCTGTTTTTGAAACAATGCACAGACAATGAGAGTGGCTGGATAGCCTCTCACGTCACTCATGCGCGCAAAGGCACGTAGCTCATGCGCATCCGTGTGATGTGTGTGACAGCTGGGGATCCTGATTGCCACGGGGAGAACAAACACTAAAGGGACTTCTTAGGGCTCTCGCTCACACTTTCAGCATTCAAGTGCCTGTGAGTGAAAGTAGACGTCGGCTTTCCCACGTGCCTTGTGCTTCACATCAGGGACTCAGATTCAGCGTGCTGTATGCTGTGCTGTGTAACAGGTCCTATTCAAGATCCCTTAATATACGCGTGCATGATAGTTAAATAGGAAACATTGCTGGAATGACCTAGCTAAGTGTGGCCTAAGGTCTAAAAGAGGCCTTCTGAGCTGATTTCTTACTTGAGCCCAAAGAAAAAGGCAGATGGTCCATTTTGGATATGGCTTATCTGTCAGGCTCTTTTTTCTCTCTCCAGTGGGGATGGATGGCGAGAGTCCTCGGATAATTGCATGTGCTCGCTGTGATTCCCCTACAGTGTGTCCTCTACATACTGAAATCCTCAAAATAGTTTCTTCTCTTTTCTGTTTCTTTCTTCCCCAGCCCCTCTTTTGTTTGTTTGTTTATTTCTTTATTCATTCCTCTCTTTTTGAGATCTACTAGATACAAGTATTGGAGAAGAAAATAAATTTGAAATCTAACTTTGAATTAAATAGTCATGGCAGGATATTTTTCTTCATGGTTTTCATAGATTTAGGTTAGAAGAGCTTCACTTCAGTTTTGAAAACTGACAAAACTCAAACTGGACTAAATTAGATTTCAAATCAGGCAGTTTATGGGAAAAGAAAGGAGTAGTTATAATAATGAAGCATTTTTTCCTAGAATTTTTTTGATGGATAGTTATTTGCCAGTGCAGACTCACAGCGAATGAAATCAGCACACTTTCATGTTGCCTTCATTTTCATTAGGTGCCGGTTGCTTTTCACGTTTGATAAGTGTAATTCTTTCCTCTGGAAGTGCAAGCCCTTTACCTGGGAAGACTGATGAGCCATGTGATTGATGGGATCCTGGTTGCATGTGTTTTAGGTAGCAGAAAGATTTGTTTGCCCATGAAAGACTGGGTATTTGAGGGCATATTAATTAGTGATTCAAAGACCCTAGGTGTAAACGGAGGAGAGCTTAGGCAGTTGATGCTGTTCGACAGATAGCTGTCCCCTTAAAGGCCTGCGTGTAATGGTATTTAGTTAATTGGGGTCTTCTGAGAAAAGAAAGAAACTCAGGAGGTTAAAAGGTTCTTTCCACCAACCTCAGCCTGTAATTACTGTAACCTCAGATCAGTAATTGAATTCTTCCTGGGCCTCAGTTTTCTCATTTGTTCAGCTGGGATGTCGCAAATTCTTTGGTAGTTTATTATTTTTTTAATGCTGTATTTTAAAATCTATTGGATGCCCTTTCTTCTGAAGAGTTCATGGGGTCATTCAGGGTGGATAATTAACATTTCTGAATATTGCCTCCTTGAACTTAAAGATGGGCTAGGGAGCAGACTAGAAAGTAAAAAGAGAGAGCCTGGGTTTGAGAGTGTGTCTTCCAGCTTCTTCTCATATGTAAACCTATACATTGGTTGTTTGTAGTGAAGACAGTCACTGGGGGACTTCTTGCCCTTCCCTAACCTTTCTAGTGTGTGCACATGTGAGTGAACTCACAGGGTACATTATGAGTACAGTCACTACCATGAGACGGCTCAAGGCTTTCTGAAACACTGGCAGTTTTTGCAAGATAGAAGTACTAACTTGAGGGTTTAAAGAATGCTCTTTGGGTCCTTGGTATGCTACTTATGATTATTGATGTGGGGTCATGTTTGTTGTGGCCTCTTGGCTGGGCGCACAGGTTCACAGCTTCCGGGGCATTACGGCCATAGAGGATGGAGCTATTCTCCTCCTAAGCTTCAAAGGTCGTGAATGCAAAGCTGGCCCCATGTCCTGCACTAGAGTCTTGTAAAAAAGGGCTTTTTACTTTGCGTAAGCTTTACGAAAGCTAAAGTGGGTTGGATTATGGCCCTCCCCAGAGATATGTCCAAGTCCTAGCCCTCGGCACCTGGGAACTTGACCGTATTTGGATGAAGGGTCTTTGCAGATGGAATTAAGGGAAGGATCGTGAGAGGAGATCATCCTGGATTTACCACATGGGCCCTGAATCCAGTGGCAAGTGTCCTTATAAGAAGAGGAGACACAGACACGGGGGACGGCCACGTGAAAATGGCGTGAGAGACTCGAGTGGCGCTGCCGAGGAGTGCCTGGGCCACCAGAAGTTGAAGGAGGCAGGGAAGGAGTCTCCCTTCGAGCCTTTGGAGGGAGCATGGTCCTGGTGTCTTATTTTCCGATTTCTGGCCTCCAGAACTGAGAGAGAGAGAGAATGCATTCCTGCTGGTTTTCCGTCACCGAGTTCATGATGCTCTGTCACAGCAGCCTCAGGAAGCTAACACAGAGGCCTGTTTCCACAATCTCCGTACTCCTGCCCTTTACCCGCTCACAGTCAGCCTGTGTTCTGGCCGCTGTCCAGACACGACAGCGCTTCCGCTTTGCTCCTGTTGCATGTGCTGCCCCGTTGCTGTTCCTGTCCAGGAACTCATGCCCCCATGACCGGAGCGCCTCCCCGGGGGCCCAGCACTCTGTGGCCAGCCTCTGTCAGAGCCCCCTCCGCTCTGGCTGAGTGCGGAGGTGCTGGGCTCTCTACCCCACCTGCCTTACCTGTCCTCTGAGCTGCTCAGGGACAGGGACTGTCACCTGTACCTGACTCAGCACCGGCACCTGCGAGGCCCTCAAATGCTGGTTGAATGAATGGAGTTTTCCCTCTCTTTAAGCCCACCCTCTGCTGTGCTGCCAAACTGATATTTCTACTAATTAATTAGCTAGTTAAAAATCCCCTCTATGGCTTTTCATCATCTATTGCAGGGGTTGACATATTTGGCCCACCTCCTGTTTTCTGTTCTTGCATTGGCCGTTCTGGAATGAGTTTGTAGTTGCTAGCACCAATTCCTGAGGAAAATTAAAGATTTGCTGCTTTGACATCAAATTTCTTGAAGTGTAAACTCAGTTGTGGAGCAGGGGGCAAGGGAAGATTTGGCAAAAGTACCAAGGGATAAGGATTGACCATCTAGTGTATGTGCTACTGGGAATGTGTATCATGTTTTAAGTAGCACATGTCAATGCTGCAAGGAAAAGATCAGGGAAGGATGAAAGGAGGCTACTGCTGAGAACGCCAGCGGCCGGCTAATGGACTGGTATTAGGATATACCTTATTTCAAAGGCTTTTTACTGTGTAAGTGCTTTTGCCATGCTGTGATGGCAGAGATTGCTCAGTTTTTGGCTTTAGAGTATAGATGCTTTCATTAGTAAAATATAAATTTCAAGTGGTGGCTGCAGGGTTTTTGTGTGTCTTTTTACTGTAGTTCAGCATTTTCTGGAGGACTGGGGCAGTCATTGGGGTTTCCTTGTTAAGGCAGCATCCACTTCCTAACCTGTTTGAACCTCAGTTTCTCATCTACCTGCAAGGTGGTTGTACAGGTCAGAGGTAGCTTACCTGAAATGTATAACCATGAAGTGCTGATAGATATCCTGAGATGGCACTGTTCTCTACCCGCGGGACTTGCACACATGCTCCTTGGTCAGAGCGTGGCCTGAGGTGCCTCAAAAGGACCCTGAGAGAAGAATATGGATCTCGTCAATGGAACAGCAGAATGACCCAGGGCCTAGCAGACTTGGATCCTGTTCTTTCCATGGTGGACTGATATGATTTGCTTTACATAATTAAGTTAACAGCAGCATCCCTCTGACTGGAGCGGATCAGGGTGTGAGTGGGAGGAGGAGGAGGAGGGGCAGGGGAGGGGAAGTGGAGCACCCCTGAGAGACGTCCCCAGTGGAGGGTGGTGGTCAGCATACCTGGTGCCTTCGCTGCCTCTCTCCATCCTGCTGATGCCCAGCCTCCCCCAGCCTTAAGGTGTTGGGAAAGTCGAGGTCATAGAAAAACATTTGGATTAGCCGGCCTCGACTGCGTGGGGCAGTGGGTAGAGTGGAGATAAAGGGCCGAGGGGACATGTGGCTTAGCCGGCCTCGACTGCGTGGGGCGGTGGGTAGAGTGGAGATAAAGGGCCGAGGGGGCATGCAGATCAGGGTTCATATCTTTTCAGCCTAGTTTCTTCATCATAAAATGGCGATTATAATATATCATGCTAGGTTAATGTGAGAATACATGACATAATGACTTAACTTACAACATCTGAAATTTATATCTTGAGTTTCCTAGCTTTTTCTCTGAGCCCCAGATTTGGATATCTAACAGCGCTTGGATGTTTAATAGGTATCTCAAACTTCCAGAACAGAGCTTTTACTATGCACCCCCCTCTACCCATAGCAGTTATGATGATTTTTGCCTACAGGAAACCAAATACCTTACTAAACTGGACTTAACAGTTTCTTTAAAAAACAACTTTATTGAGAAATAATTCACACAGCTTACATTTCACCCATTTAAAGTATACAATTGGTGTATTTTAGTATATTCATAGTATTGTATAACATCACTACAATATAATCTTAGGTCCCTCTCCCCCCCAAGAATCCTTGCATCCAGGGTTTCCAAGGTTCATCCATAATGTAGCATTTATCAATACTTCATTCCTTTTTATGGCCAAATAATATTCCATTGTAGGAATAGGCCACATTTGTTTATCCATCATCAGGTGATGGACATTTGGGTTGCTTCCACATTTTGGCCATGAATGAATAATGCTGCACTTAGCATTCATGCCTATGTTTCTGTGTGGCCTTCCATTCTATTTCCCTTGGGTTTATACCTAGAAGTGTAACGGCTGGGTCACATGGTAGCATTTTGAGGAACTGCCAAACTCTTTTCCAAAGTGACTGTACCATTTAATATTCCCACCAGCAGTATCAATTGGGCTTTAAAAAGAAATCTCGGGAGTGGATGTGGCTCAAGCAGTTGAGCGCCCCCCTCTCATATGGGAGGTCCCAGGTTTGGTTCCCAGTGCCTCCTGAAAAAACAAAAACAACAAGCAAAACAAATGATGAAACCAACACAGGGAAGCTGATGTGGCCCAGTGGTTGAGTGCTGGCTTCCCACACACGAGGTCCTGGGTTCAATCCTTGGCCCCCGGTGCCTAAAAAAAAAAAAAAATAAATAAATAAATTCTCACATTAAAAAAGAAGTCCAAAGAAGTCCAGAGCTAGCTTGGTTTCTGAATTAATTCAGCAGCCTATCAATGTTGTCGAGGACTCTGACTAATCTCCACTTTTTTTCGTTCTTGTCCTTTCTGTGTCAGTAGTAATGGGCAATGAGGGAACCTCGTGGTTACAATATGGCTGCAGCAGCTGTGAGTATCACAAATACACCACATCATCCAAAAACAGAAAGGGAAGGGGGCCTAAGCTTCTGATGCACCCCAATACTTCTGGCCAAGGTAAAAAGTCTTTAAAAGTATATAAAAAGTGACTCAAGATGGACCAAAGTCCAAATATAAGAACCAAAATTATAAAAACTCTTAGAAGAAAACATAGGGATAAATCTTCTTCACCTAGTATTTGGCAAGAAATTCTTAAATATGTAACCAAAAACACAAGCAATAAAATAAAAAATACATAAATTGGACTTCATCAAAATTAAAAAAAAAAACTTATGTGCTTCGACACTATTAAGAAAGTAAAAAGTCACCTGTCCCGGCCACGCTGAGCCGGCTTTGGCATTTCTTCGTCTTCCTCTGCTGAGTCAGCTATAGTGGCCATGAAGACCCTAAGCCCCAAGGCGGAGGTGGCCTGAGCCCACGCGACGCTGGTGGTCAACATTAGCATGGCGTGAGGGCTGCAGGACGTGCTGAGGACCAACCTGGGGCCCAAGGGCACCAGGCAGATGCTGGTTTCTGGCGCTGGAGACATCATGCTTACTAAAGGTGGCAACGTGTGTTTCAGGAAACGCAAACTCAACACCCAGCAGCCTCCTTAATAGCCAGAGTAGCAAGAGCCCAGGGTGACATAACTGGTGTGGTACTATTTCCAATGTCCTGATCATTGGAGAGCTGCTGAAACACGCCATCTCTACCTTTCTGAAGGTCTTCATCCCAGAGTAATAACAGAAGGATTTGAAGCTGGAAAAGGAAAGGCACTTTGGTTTTTGGACCAAATCAAAGTAAGTAAAGAGGTGGGCAGAGAAACTCTTTTGGTTGTGGCCAGAACATCTCTCCGTACTAAAGTTCATGCTGAACTTGCTAATGTCTTAACAGAGGCTGTAGTGGACTCCATTTTGGCCATCAAAAAACAAGATGAACCTATTGACCTCTTCATGGTTGAGATCGTGGAGATGAAACATAAATCTGAAACTGATACAAGCTAATCAGAGGGCTTGTTTTGGGCCATGGGGCACGGCATCCTGATACGAACAAACGAGTAGAAGATGCATACATGCTCACATGCAATGTGTCCTTAGAATATGAAAAAACAAAGTGAGCTCTGACTTTTTTTTTTTTTTTTTACAAGAATGCACACGAGAGAGAGAAACTAGTAAAAGCCAAGAGAAAATTCATTGAAGATAGAGTTAAAATAAATAAATAAAAGAACTGAGAAAGAAAGTCTCCAGTGATTCAGATAAAGGACTTGTTGTCATTAATCAAAAGGGAATTGACCCCTTTTCCTTAGATGTGCTTGCAAAAGAAGGCGTAGTAGCTCTGCGCAGAGCTAAGGGGAGAAATAGGGAGAGGCTGACTCTTGCTTGTGGTGGGGTGGCTCTGAAGTCTTTGGATGGCCTAGAAGCTGCCTGTTTGGGGCATGCCGACCTTGTCTATGAGTACACATTGGGAGGAAAGACATTCCCTTTACTGAGAAATGTAACAAGCCTTGTTCTGTCACATTGTTGGTGAAAGGACCAAACAAGCACACACTCACTCAAATCAAAGGTGCAGGAAGAGATGGCCTGAGGGCTGTCAAAATGCTCCTGATGACGGCTGGTGCAGTGGAAGTGGCTATGGCAGAAGCCCAGTGTGAAGGGCAGGGCCCAGCTTGGAGTCCAAGCACTTGCTGATGCGTTGCTCATTATGCCCAAGGTTCTTGCTCAGAACTCTGGTTTTGACCTTCAGGAAACACTAGTAAAAGTACAAGCAGAACATTGAGAATATGGTCAGCTTGTGGGTGTAGACTTGAACACAGGTGAGCCAATGGTAGCAGCAGAAGTAGGCACATGGGGTAACTATTGTGTGAAGAAACAGCTTCTGCGCTCCCGCTCTGTAATTGCCACCAGCAGTCTCCTGGTTGATGAGATCGTGGAGCTGGAATGTCTTCTCTAAAAGGTTGAATTGAAGCTTCCCTTGTATCATCTGCATCATGAAGACTTGAAAGAATGATCCTAAGAATACAGCTATGGAATTTTTGTCCATGCTTCAAATGACTTTCAAAGGAATTTTTCCCCATATTAAAACAGAAGGACATTGGCACCTTTTCAAATTACGAAGTTCTGAAATTATAATTACAGTTGTTATTTTTTAATTGTGTTGAATTGATACTCATAAAGCAGGTCCTTTTTACCCAGTGAACAGGATGTTTTACTTTAGCTGCAGTGGCATAAAGTTACATGTTAGATAAGCTTTTGTTATCTACCTTGTTACTAAATATTCACAAACAAATTTAATGATTTAACAATTTTTATGGATGTATTTAATTTATCCAACAGTTCCCTATTGTTGAGCATGTTTTAAGTTTTCTGCTATTGTAAATAACACCTAAGTAACACATTTTTGAAAGCATTTCTATTTCCTTAGTATAAATTCCTGTGAGTAGAAATACTAGATCATTTGGGCTTTTCATGCTTTAAAAATGGTTTTGCTAAAATACTTCCCTGGAAAAGTTGTTTGTACTCTGTAGTAGGTGGAAAGAGGGATAAACTGGCGGCAAGGGACTCAAAGAGTTGTGAGTATAAAATGGGAAAAAATAGAGATAGAGGGAAGAAGGTGCCTGAGCAGGTAACTGAGGGAGCTGGGACTATCAGTGACTTTCAGGCTGCCCACATCCACGCTTACGAGCCTTTGCTTATTCAGAAATTGCCATCCCAGCCCCTCCGGGTCCTCACCCTCATTGCTGTTTCTCCTAAGTGTTTCCACAAATTGCTTTTATGCAGTTGGCATCTCTGCATTCTTAGAAGGTGTAATTAATTGTGTTACTAAGCGAGTGTGCAGTAAATCTTAAGGCAAAGTTTTAAAAAAAAAAAATGTCACCTTACATAATGGGAGAAAATGTATGCAAATCATATATCTGTTAAGAGATTTTTATTCAGAATATATAAAGAACTTTTATAACTCAATAATAAAAAGCCACTTAAAAAATGGGCAAAAGATCCTCTAAAGAAGATATACAAATGGCCAAATCATTAGCCATCAGGTAAAAGATGCTTGCCATTTGTCATCAGGGAAATGCAAATCAAAACCACAATGAGATATTTATACTCATCAGGATGGCTGTTAAAAAAAAGCAGATAATAACAAGGCTATCAAGGATGTGGTGAAATCAGAGCCTTTATACACTGCTGGTGGGAATGTAAAATGGTGTAACCACTTTGGAAAACAGTCTGGCGGTTCCTCCCATTTGACCCAGCAATTCCACTACTAGGTATATACCCAAGAGAAATGAAAACACATGTCCACACAAAAACTTGTACACCTATACTTACAGCAGCATTATTCCTAATAGCCAAGAGGTGGAAACAGACCAAATGCCCATAAGTGGACCGATGGATAAACAAAATGTGTTTATCCATACAGGGGAATATCATTCAGCCATAAAAAGGCACGAAGTACTGAAGAACTACAGCTTGTATGAACCTTGAACACATTATGCTGTGTGAAAGAAGCCAGACACGAAAGAGCTATGGTATCATATATATAAGTGTGTGTGTATATATATAATGTTCAAAATAGGCCAATGTTTAGGGACGGCAAATAGATTACTTGTTGCTTAGGGCTGGGGGAATGGGGTTTGGGTGGGGTGATAGCTAAAGGGTATGGGGTATCTTTTTGAGGTGATGAAACTATTCTAAAACTGATTGTAGTGATGGTTGCATGACTCTATGAATATACTAAAATCCATTGGGTTGTACACTTTAAATGGGTAAAATAGTATGGTATGTGAATTATATCTCAATAAAGGTGTTAGAAAAATTGGTTTTCTTTATGTCTCTAGCAAACTTTCTCTGTCTCACCGGCTAGAACTGGGTCAGATGGTCATGCCTAGTGAGCGGTGTGTGAGGCCGGGAAGGATTTGGCATTCATAGTCTCCACTCAGGGCAGCCAGCATGAAGCAGGAGAGGAGAATGGCAGCTGGGGGCAACCAGCAGAGCCCCAGCTGTTCAGGCGCCAGCCCTTAGGGGTTGTCTTTTTCCCTCTTCTTTCCTCTTCTGGTCACCTTTGATAGACTGACAAGGCAAACTGGGCCTTGAAAGCAGGCTGTTATCTGCCCTGTGACATCCCCAGTGTCTAAAACAATACCTGATGCACAGTAGGTGTTGAATAAATACTTGCTGAATGAATGGAAAACTTTTCTTTGATATTTAATCTGTACGTGGCTCTGTGACTGTCGCTGCCACATTGCAATGGCCGTTTTGGAGAACTTTTAAATATCACTTTCTTTTCATTATGAGAATAGGATTTTCATGCAATAACTTTTGATAATTGCACTGTCTGGTCACTCATCTTGTCACAGACTATCTCCTTCAAAAGTTACTTTAAGATTAGAAGAAGCAGCAGGCACTTGTGAATACAGGAGACAAAAAATATTTTCTACCATCATTTTGAAGGAAGGCAAAGTTAGTTGCTTCTGAAAGTGTTATTTTCAGGGCAGAATTATTCAGCATCTTTGCTTCCAAACTTGAACAGGCCCATTTGTTGGTGTATTAGTCAGCCAAAGGGGTGCTTATGCAAAGTACCAGAAATCTGTTGGCTTTTATAAAGGGTATTTATTTATTTGGGGTAAAAGCTTACAGTTACAAGGCCCTAAAGAGTCCAACTCAAGGTACCATAAGAGGTATTTTCTCACCAAAGCCTGTTGCTATGTGCTGAAGCAAGATGGTTGCCTGTCTCTGCGAGGGTTCAGCCTTCCTCTCCCTCTTAAGGCTTCATGAGCCCAGCTTCTTCCGATGTCAGCTATAGGCTGGAGGGCTCGTTTCTTTCTGGGCCTTCTCGGCTGCTCAGGGCTCTGGTCTCTTCAGCTGCAAACTATCAGGTGAGTGGCTCAGCTTTCTCCAGGGTCCCAGGATCAAAACTGACAGAGTTCTCTCTCTCTTCTTCCATGTGTGTTCTTGAGTGAGTGACCATTTATATTACCCACCAAGGGGGCGGGGACTTAACCTGAGTTACACCCTACTGATGTGGTCAAATCAAAGCCCTAATCTTAACACAATTTAATCAAAGACATCTCAGCTGAATCTAATACAATCAAAGTGGCTCATGCCCGGAGGAACAGACTAGTTTACAAACATAATCTCTCTTTTTGGAATTCCTAAATAATCTCTAACTGCCACAGTTAGTGAGGCTCCCTTTTCCAAGCAAGGCTGTAGCAGTTCTCACTCTTCCTTGAAAGGGTTCTACTTTGGCTAATGGCCAGGGGAACTTGTTATGCTAGAAGAGTGTAAAGGCATTTATAAAAAGTGGAGTTATCGATAGAGTTGAGGAAACCAATGAAGGGTTATTTACTGGGACTGAGCAGACTAGCAGAAAGAGTCCCTTGACATCGAGTGGTTGATGTGGCCAAGCAGAGCAGGTCCTAATGGCCTTGGTCTGCTGGGCTCCAGTTGGTGACAGCTGACGGGGAGTGGCAGCACTTGGCCACCCTTTTCCCGTTGTCTCACCTCCCTGCACCCCCCACTACCACTCCCAGTTTTTTGTAAATCCCATGGATTGCCATTGCTGGACGGGGGAGATAGCTAATTCAAGTTTTGCTGAAGAAACGTACTTAGGGAGCCGGTGTGGTGAAATGGGTGGCACAGGCTTTGCAGGTGCACTGACTCACCTGGCCTCTCCGCTGCACCTGCCCCCCTTCCTTTGCTTCTGCCTCTCAGTTTTCTCTGCTCCCTCCTGCTTCTTCACTTTCTCCCACTCTACTGTGTTATTCCCATGTGTATGCAATGGGAATCCCATTATGTGTGCCCATATGTGTGCAAATGTGCTACAATCTAAAACCAAACCAAACCACAAAACCTTCCCCCTTTGAAGCAAAACCTCTTGATGGGGTTGTCTGTATGTGCACTTATATATCCATTTCTTTCCCTCCCAAACACTCTTCAACCCACTCTTCTCATTCATCTTCCAGGCCTTCATCTCCTCTCATACTTGCCAAAGTCTCCAGTTCCAAGTCAGTCCTCATCTCGCTCATCTTCTTTCTTTCATTCATATCTGCTGTGGTTGAATGATTCCTCCTTTACACCCTTTCTTTCCTTGGCTTCCGTGATACGTCGTGGTGGTTCCTCCCTGGTCTCCATTGCTGCATCGAATTCCTCTTCTGGTTTCCGAGTAGCGGAATGTGTCAGGGCTGGACTCTGGGTCCTCGTCTCTAGCCCTTCCCACTCCCCAGGTGATTTCATCTGATCTCATGCTTAATACCATTTATATGCCAGTGGCTCTCAAACTGGTATCTCCAGCCCTGATCTCTCTCCCAAACTCCAGATTCCACTCAGCTGTCTAACTTGGACTTGCTTATCCAGAACAGAAATATTGTTTCGTCTTCTCCCAAAGCCGTTTCTCACCATTCCTCACCTAACCGCTCAAGGCAAGGTCCTGGGAGTTGCCTTTGATTGCTCTTTGCCTTCCGCCCTCGTTTAA
The DNA here is from genome assembly GCA_029593785.1 of Cabassous unicinctus. Lineage (NCBI taxonomy): Eukaryota > Metazoa > Chordata > Mammalia > Cingulata > Chlamyphoridae > Cabassous > Cabassous unicinctus. The sequence continues at coordinate 715 of JAQZBX010041850.1, read as the reverse complement.
ACCTTCGGCAGAGCTCATTGGCTGTAACTCTGCACTGTAGCTCCAGTCTGGCCAGCTCTCCTCCCTCCCTGGTGAACCCCTTGATCCACGCACCGCGTCTCTTTCATGGACTGCTGCCGCGACTTCTGATTGATCGTCCTGCTTTCACGCCTGTCTCCCTCTACAATTCATTCTTTACCAAGCAGCCCAGGTGATCTTTTAAAAACGTGTTAGATTATGTCACTTTCCTGCTTACAGCCTCCATGGCCTCTTGTTGTACCTCAAATAAAACTGAAATTCCTTGTCGTAATTTACAACATAGGCTGGCAGACTATAGCTTGCGGGTCAAATCTGCATCACTGCCTGCTTTTCTGTACGGCCCATGAGCTAGGAATGCCTCACCCGGTCAACCCAAAGCAACCACTCTTCAGATTTCTTTCACCATACAATACTTTTGCCTATTCTAGAAATTTGTATAAATGGAGTCAGTCAGCTAATATTGATTCCTTTGGGCCTAGATTCCTTTAATCAGTGTCATGAGTTTAACTAAGTTGTTGCATGGGTTCTGCTTTTATTTCTGAATAAACTCGCATTGTATGGCTCTACCACACACTGTTCACTCGTTCACCTGTGGGTGTGCATGTGCGTTATTTCCAGTTGGGGGCTATCATAAATAAAGCTGCTATGAACACTCTTCTTGGAGTCTTTTTTCAGAGACATGTTTTTTGTTTTTTTT
>JAQZBX010041849.1:0-22202 GCA_029593785.1 Cabassous unicinctus | reverse complement strand
TTCCAAAGAAAACATGCATAACATCATACAGGGGTCCCATACATCAACCACCACCAACACCTTGCATTGTTAGGAGACATTTGTTACAAATTATGAAAGAATATTGTCAAAATCTTACTGCTAACTATAGTCCTTATCTTACATTTGGTGTATTTACCCCCCAACCTACCATATTATTATTTTTTAAATATATTTTTATGACAGAAGTCATAAACTTACAAAACAATCATGCACATGTGCAGAATTCCCAAACAACACCCCTCTATCAACACACCACACCATAGTGGAACATTTGTTACAGATTATGAGATAATATCATCAGACTATTACCAGGTCCACAGCATACATTTGGCACACTTTTTCAATACTCCCACAATATCAAAACAGTACATCTTTGGCATAGATGCATGAATATTACATTATTACTGTTAACCACAATCCATAGATCATTCTAATTGTATTTTTCCCATGCTTCTCCACATTCCCACCACCCTATAGTGTTGTATTTCTGCTCTAGCTCACAAAGGACACTCTTGCATCTGTACTATCAACCACAATTCTCATCCACCTCTGGGTTTCCTGTGTTAGTCAGTCCCTAGATTATTCTCTAGCTTTCTTTCAATTGGCATTTACATCCCTAAACTACCCTTTTCAGCCACATTCCCATTTATAAACCAAGTGTTACTCACTAATATGTGTTACCCCCAACTCTATACATTTCCACACTTTTACAGTAAAGTTAATTAAAACTTCTACATACATTAAACATCAGTAGTCCATCTCAGTCTTCCTCTTATCTCCTTTAAGAATCCACCACCTACCACCAGGTCTTGAAGATATTTTCCTACATTTTCTTCTAGAAGATTGATGGTTCTTGCTTTTATATTTAGGTTTTTCTTCCATTTTGAGTTAATTTTTGTATAAGGTGTGAGATAGGGGTTCTCTTTCCTTCTTTTGGCTATGGATATCCAGTTCTCCCAGAACCATTTGTTGAAAAGACTGTTCTGCCTGAGCTGGGTGGGTCTGACAGGCTTGTCAAAAATCTCTTGACCCTGGATATGAGGGTCTGTTTCTGAACCATGAATTCAGTTCCATTTGTGTATGTGTCTGTCTTTATGCCAGTACCATGCTGTTTTTACCACTGTAGCTAGGAAATATGATTTAAAGTCCGGAAGTGAGAGTCCTCCAACTTTGCTTTTCCTTTTTAAGATGTTTCTGGCTATTCAGGACCCGTTACCCTTCCAAATAAATTTGATAATTGTGCTTTCATTTTAAAAAGGCTGGTGGAATTTTTATCAGGATTGCACTGAATCTGTATATCAGTTTGGGTAGAATTGACATCTTAATGATATTCCAATCCGTGAGCGTGGAATGTTCTTCCAATTATTTAGGTCTTTTTTAATTTCTTTTAACAATGAGTTGCAGTTTTCTGAATACAAGTGCTTTACATCGTTGGTTAAGTTTATTCCTAAATATGTGGGTTTTATCTGTCATATTTTATTTTCACCACTCTATTGAGACTTTTAGTTACTTTCACTGATATAATCTTCATTTCTAGACTTTCTTCCAAGCCTCTCTCTCCTGTTTTTTTCTTTTCAGGCTGTAGCACATCTTTTAGTATTTCCTACAAAGCTGGTCTCAGTTATAAACTCTCTTAGTTTCTGTTTATCTGTGAATATTCTAAATGCACCCTTATTTTTGAAAGACAGTTTTGCCAGATATAAGATTCTTGGCTGGAAGTTTTTCTCTTGCAGCATCTTAAATATATCATACCACCGTCTTCTTGCCTCCGTGGTTTCTGATGAGAAATCGGCACCTAATCTGCTATTTTTCTATGTATGCTTTCAAATTCTTTTCTATGTATGCTTTCAAATTCTTCTTTGTGCTCATCCAAGGTCTTCTTAATATCCTTAATATCTTTAGCCATCTCATTGAATTTAAGAAGATTTGTTTGATCATCTATGATTAGTTGTCTCAATTCCTTTATGTCATCTGGAGGCTTATCTTGTTCCTTTAACTGGGACATATCTTCCTGTTTCTTGATATGGATTGTAATTTTTTGTTGGTGTCTTGGCATGTGGCTTACTAGATGTATTTATTCTGGGTACAGTTTTCCTCTTTAGTTTAGGGCTTTCTTGCCCTTTTTCCTTTGCTGGTTGTATAGTATGAGCCAAGGATGTAGTTGGTGCTGTAAGCTGTGGAGGCTCAAGCTGCCCTCATTGCCCCAGGGACCAGTGAAGCTTCTCCCCACTTTCTCCTTTGCCAGGGGTAGGGACAGAGCCACAGCTGTGTGTAATAATCCAAGTTATGCAAACCTAGACTGTAGTTGCACAGAGAGACTGATGAAGCTTCAAGTCCCTTTCTCCCCTGCCTAGAGCGGAGATGGAGCTGCAGGTGTGGGCAGCAATCTATGCTGTGCATCCAGTCTGCTTGCCGAATGTACCTGCAGTTACCCGGAGAGGCTGGTACAGGGTCCGCCAGCGTCCTCCCTGCTAGAGGTGGGGCTGAAGCCTAGGCTACGGCTATAGGCCGATCTGGGTGAAAGAAGCCGATCCCCATCTTCACTGTGATTTTCAGTCAGCCCGGTTTCCCCTTATGCAGGAGGTTGAGTCAAAATGGTGGCTACTGGCCTCTTTCTGATTTGGACAGGTTCAAACTTTAGCTGTTCTTAGGGTTATACTTTAGCCAGCCGAATTTACTAATCAGCAGCTGAAGTCAGTGTCCAACTGTCTCTTCCTCCTCTGTTTCTTTTCTCCTGACCCTTAAGTGAATCTTGCCTTCTTTTGAGCTCGAAGCAAATGACAGGCAAAGTCTGGGACAAGGGTAATATTCTGAGAGGAGGGAATGCTTCTTTTTACTTCTGAAAGAAGTGCCATTAGAAGAACCCTCTTGACCTCTGTGAACCCTCTAACTCTCTCTTCTCCATGAGAGTTTGGGATAAAGAACTAAGCGTGCACATAGCTCATCCAGCTCCTTCCTCCCGTTCCTCCTTGTGGGAGGATAACAGTATTGGTTCAGGGCACAATGGAAACCTTCAGAAAATGATCCCTTTATTGCACTGAAGAAAGAGTCCAGAATAGGCAAATATTCTCCTTGTCACTTAGCAAAAGGAGTCCAAAAGAGCAGGAGAGGAAGTCCCGTCATGACCCGTCCCCCTAGGTAGCCAAAAACTGCTCCAGGTCGGGGTCCATAAATGGCAGCTTAGCATGCCCCACTTTCGGTCAGAGAAGAGAGCTAGAGCTAGAGTGTTTGAGCGTGGTTTTTATCCACCTCAGGGGAGGAGGCCCTGTCACTGAGAATTCCTGTTCAGATAAGCATCCGGGGCTGCTTGCTCCCAGTTTCTGGGTTTAAGGCCTGCCTGGGCCTTTTCATTAGACTTAACATCCCAGGTTGTGGAAAGGCACACAACAGGAGACTGACTGCTTAGGCGAGTTTGTGATTTCCCCAGAGAAGGAACTCTGCATTCAATAAAAGGAAGTAAATTGCTGCCATGCACCCAAGTCATATTTACCAATATCATCTTTAATATTAATAAAGTTGTATTTGTTTTTCTCCATCTGCCACTTCTTTGTCTGATTTATCATTTGGCTCAGAGTTTTAGTAGATCCACCTTTTAGTCAGGCCATGTCGTAGCAATGAGCCTTGTCTAACTGTACCCTGACAGCTATCACTGTACTTGCTCTCACTCTCGGCCCTAGGGCTTCTCAAACTCTACAGTTTTGCATGCCTGAGAGAATTTTCTAGCATTCAAGTGTGTATATGCCTGGCATTCATGTATGCACAACTGGGAAGTGCAAGGGAGTTAACATCCCGTTAGTCAAATCTCGACTCATGAGGTACAGGAGCTGGTGGATAAACACTTCCAGCTCTCCAGTGGGTAGTTCCAAAGGGTTTGTTACATGGATCCTCTATAAGGTCCCCAGTTGCTCACAGTTGTGACCCTCTTGAGAATGCACCCTTGCATTGGCTTTCTCCCTACCCTGTTTCAGTCTCCATCTTTCACTCCTGTTGCCTGGAATCACTTCCCCAAAATTAATTACCTGCCTGTAAGGCCATGTCTCAGACTCCTCTTTCAATGAAGGACCTAGGTTAAGAGAAGCAGGAAAAAGAGAGCTATGTATGTTCTTCTCTTGCCACCACATCGTTGATAACCCTGGAACCTTCAAAATCAGGGAATTTAATAAAATTTGAGGACCAGAAAAACACTGGGAAAGTGAGAATTTTGGTGAGGATTTCCCCACACCTTGGCTGGTCATTGAACTATATATGACTCTTTACCCATGAGCAAAGGGAGTTTTAATATTGGCCAAACCAGCCTTCAGAGAAGACAATCAAGTCCTAGCCTGCCAGCATTTAATACTGAATATGCAAGTAACAGATTGCATATGTAACAGCTTTTCCTAAGCAGGTGTAGCCTGAGCAGAGTTTTGATTAATATCTTTTAGATAATTGGAGCCAAAGAAGTATTTTCTATTAAACTATGTTTTTAAATGTAATATAAGCCATGGCTTTAAATTGCAACTAAGTTTCCTGTGGACTACAAGAGTTCTATTGTGTAAGCTTCTAGCTTCAATTCATTTGTGCCAGACCAAGGTAGAGAGAAGAGATAAGCGCCCTAGATTCTGTGTTATTTTTCTGTTTTCAACTGCATTTAAGACCCAGGGAGGGACAGAGAGCAGAGGCAGATTCTATTAAATTTATGCTTCAGGGATCCTCCATTGCATGAGCCCCTTCCAATAAGCTCACATGATTATGCTTTCATGAATTTTGAGAATTAAGATATTGTAACTGCATTTGGTTAAAGATTGCTTCTTTTTATGAAAGGTTGTGGGTTGTTTGGGGAGTATGCTTAGAGTAGTTAATTTGGGGATACATTGCAATTGGATTTAGTGAGAAATATTTATGTGGTTTGCACTCTCTTTCGGTGAAATTATTGCTTGTCACTCCGGGTAGGAATAGCTTCTGGGAATTCTCCAATATTCAATATCTCAACTCACCTAGCAATGACATACAGTGGTGCAGACCCTAAAATCATATTGTGATATGAACAGAAATATGTGGGCACTGGAGGAGAAACAGGGTTTGAAATGGACAAATGAAATGTGAACTGTTTGTACAGATGTATAAAATTGTATGTGAAAATTCCATTTTCATCAATATCTGCTCAAAATGGAAGTTACCATTCATCAGGAATACAGGTTATATTATTAAAGCAGGATATATAATCATAAATGTACCAATCATTGTTTTTCCTTTATTGATGGCAATAAGGGAGAATATAATATAACAGAATTCCTCTTTCTATACCACAATTCTGTTGCAGTAAGTTTTTTGTGAAGTCAAATACTTGATGGATCCTGACTGTCGATAATAATAATAAAAATCATTCAACCAAGAGAAAAGATTTATCTATCTTTCTATCCTCTCTTTAGAAAACTCTACTAAAATATCATTTTCAAATGGAGAGGTGATCAAAGAGTATGCAGCTAAAAATGTAGGGGGGTATTATAAATGTGTATTTAGACAATTAATGAAAATCATATTCTTCTGGATTTTGTGGTATTTGTGAAATTTTAAAGATTTATAATTTATTGTGATTTTTCTCACTCTACTATTTTTCTTATTTAATTTGGTATCCAAAATTTTGTGTTCCTTTTCTTAAAAAGGGGACTGCAAAATTGTTTAAGCTCCAAGACCTACAAATCTGATTGCTGCTTTTGTTTTATGGGCTAACTCCATGCAAACAAGCCATTTGTTCCCAGACTCTTAAAGGTTTCTCCAATTATGTGGGGCCATGTTGGCTTTGGACTTGTTAAGTACATGCTTTCTGACTATGCCTTTAGATTTTGGAGCTCCAAAATGTTAATTCTCACATGGAGAGACACTCAGTGTCAATAGTAAATAAATAAATAAGAGGAAATAGGGGCTTCTATTAGAAAGACATATGCCACCTTTTAATCCATTTTTTTTAAAGCTTAGTTCTTTTCTTTTATTTATTTAATTTTATTTAATTTTTTCGGAGGTAACAGGGATTGAACCCGGGAACTTGTACATGAGAAGCAGGCCCTCAACCACTAAGCGATACCCACTCCTCTTTTTATTAGAAAGAGATATTAAATAGAGAAACAACTCAATAAAAGGGCTAAGAGTATTGTGCCTGGGATGTTTTATTTCCCCAAATTAGTTTTGCTCAGGAAATCAAAGAGAAACCAGAGTAGCTGGTTGAAAAATAGCCTTCAGTTTTATGATCAGAAGAGGAATAGCAAAAGGATGAGACCAAATGAATAATTCAGCTGGAGGAAGACTTCTTCCTTCCCTAAGCAGATTTAAAAGTCTAGAACAGAGAGATATAAAAGGAAAAATAAGATCATGAAGGCTAGGATAGATAGAGATAAAAGCACAAAGGAGATAGATCTGGTTCTTAAAGTAAATTTTAAAAATGGGGCTGATTTTTACTTATTGTTAGATTGGAAACTGCTGAATTCTTGAAGCAATCTAGCAAAGGAAGAGAGGCAAAGACTGAGATAGCTTCCTGGAATAACTCTCCCAAAAGGGCTAGGGAATTAGAAAAATATAGTATTGAAGGAAACCCTCTTAGAATCCTTAGTAAGTGTTATGTGGAAATCATCCCTTAAAGATTGTAGTGGCTTTACAAAATGATTAAAGTAAATCTGGACTGGTCTGCAAAAGGAAGATCAGAGAATCATCATAAAATATTCAAAGTATTATTGGGTGAGGATCAAAGAACAACTCTTATTGTGCTTGAGGAAGCAACAGCTATTTCCTTTGTCCTGGGGGAACCTGAGTAAGACATTTATGGAATTAAGACTCCAAGAGAAGCTGTAACAATGATAATAAAGGGGAGCCAGGCAGGAGAAAAATAGATTAAGGGTCAGGCCAAGGACAGATGTTGGTCTGGTGGGAGAATTTTTCTTGGGTGATGATATCCATTCACAGACATGGTGGGGGACAAGATTTATTCGAAAAATAGCTGTTTGGCAGACCCAGAGCTTACTCATTTCCTTTCTTATTATGAAAGGTCCTTGCTGGACCAAATTTGTGAAAGACTGTTTGACAAATAAATGTCAATCTAGAAAGCAAAGGAAAAGTGAAAGAAAACAAGACCTTCAGATCCAGCAAACAGTGCTAACTTTACATTGGTTAGAAAAAGAAAGGACATATTTAGGATTTAATCAAGTTCAATTCCTGAATAGGATTCCTGAGAAGATGGCTGAGGCTGAAAAAGAGGTAAGAAGAGAAAAGGCCAGGGCATTAAAAATGTGAGAAAACTCTGTGTCTTAGGAGCATGTAGCAAAGACATTAATCCATGCTAGACTCCTAGGGGCGCAAACTACAGGAGCCTCCAAAGAAGTTTGTTTGTGAATCTGTTGAGGGTGACTCTTCTGCGGAAACAAATTGGAGCTGAAGGAGAAATCTTCCTGGGAGGCAGGTTTCTTTGACGTAAGCCATTCTGCAGTCAGAGGCATTGTCAAAGGACTGGCGCATGACTGAAAACACTGGAACACAAAATATAGCAGAGGCTATGTCACTAGATAGAGCTTACACTCAATTTGGCATTGGAGTGCCAGAAATATCTCTCTCAATGAGGACATGAAAATGAAGACATATGAAAAATTTGCAGAAAAGACACCTCAATTTAAAACCTGATGGTAGGGAGACTGCCAGGGGAGATTTCTAAACTTTGTAAAGGGTAGTGATGTCAAAAATGTCACTCTCTGGGAGAGAAAACCTTATGCCCAGGTGGATCTTCCTGCCAGTTGTGCCCAAATCAACTTCTTGATGGGATATTTCTTCCAACTAAGTTTAAGGATCTGGGTCATGGACTTTGGACAGCTGATCATAGACTGATTAACTTGCCAGTGAAGCTGAGACCCAAAAGGTATTATTTGCTGTCTCTCCTCCTTACCTCATAAAAATTTGGGTTTCTACTGTGGTCTACTACAATAGTAAGGACTGGATTTAGGGAACTACTGCAAGGCTGGGAATTGGCTTATTTTCTAAATTGTGTTGGTGGAGAACTGTTGTAATCTTCCGTGTCCTCTTAACTTTTTGGGCTCTTCCCTCTGAAGCCTTGAATCTTCACCAATTTCATTGAGAAAATGTATGACATTTGGCTGCTAAACAATTACCATGAAAACCTTACTGACTGGGACTGAGTAGAAAAAGAAGTTGGGAAAGATGAATTCTGAAGTTCAATTTATTTGAACTTCTATTTATAGTGACAAATAAATTTGGTTTTAAATTTTAATTCCTTTGGAATGTAACTTACAGATTTTGTACCTTCATTTCTTTGGACTTTTAGCTCCTAAGCATGAGGCAATCTGATTTCTAAATTTATGTCTTTAGACTACAACTTTCAACAGGATTTCATTTTTGAAATTTACTTTTCCCTGGAAATTCATAATGGAGAAATTTATATTGAAATTTAGGCCACTCAATATTGTTAGCAATTTTGCTTCATGTTTTCTTTTTATCTCATTTGAGGACCTCTGATGAATTGATTGGAAAGTGTAGTTTGACATAATTTAGGCCAGGCTACAGGGTTGAGAATGAATTTCCATCCCTGGGAGAGAATGCCCTTGGAGTTAATGAATTAATTTATTGTTCTGGCAAATTTCCAAACACCAAGGAGCCAAATATACTTTGCCCATTAGCATTCCTGGCTGTCGCTCAAAGGAGCAGTGGTGCTAATTGGGGCAATGGCCCCTTGAAGCTGAGGTAGGACTTTTTGAATACATTCCTCCCCTGAGGGCAATAGCCACACCCTGGTAGGTCAGAGGCTCAAGCCAAATTGGTTGAGAAAATAGAATTCTGAGCAATATCGCACGGGAAACATTTCTTTCCCCTCACTTCATGTGTCCATCTAAGAAAGGCTCATACATGACTGTGACATGCATGGCATCTCTCCACTGTGCTTCTCACTTTTCCACAGTAGAGGGAGAGTGACTTGGCAAATGAATTTGGAATAAGGATCTGTAACTCACCCTCTTTGTGACTCTCTCCCTCTTGGGAGCTAGATGCTCTTATGCTTGCTTCTACGTGCAGTTTCCCAGACGCAACTCTGCGTTCTCCCTCATCTACTCTCCCATCACCATGGCTTGTAGTTCTAGTATTGCCAGTGACTGGGTGGCTAAGTTTGCCTAAGTGTAGTGCTCCAGGTAAGGAAGCCCATTGCTGCCACTCACCTAACTCATATTCTCTAGTGCCACTTTTATCAGCAAGAAAAACTGGTTAGATATTTAGCAGGAACACAACAGTATGACTGTAACAGTTAAAATATTAAAATATTTATCTGTTTGGTAAATAGTATAATGGTAGCTATAATAATTTGAGATATTAATTAATAATATAAATTAAAATAAACTAAAGAATTCAAGATGATAAGTCATGTTTCTCTCATAGTGAGATCTGAAAAGTCTTTGAAATTAAGCCTACTTAAAAAATTCAATAAATTGTTTCTTGTGACTCGGTCAATAAAAGAGATATTGAATATATAAAATTTCCAGGCAAAATTGGAGAATAAAAGGGAAACTATTAGAATATTTATATATATTAATTTATTGTACCATACAGATTGTTTAAACAAACCTTCTTTCAGTATTAAGACAAAAATTTTTTTAATATAATTAGATTATTTCAACAGAAGCATAACCTGTATTTAGTACCATTAATAATACAACTGATATTAAGTGATATTTTTTATTTATTAAATTGCAAGTCTACTAATGAATGCAAAATGAACAGGGAAGACAAAAAGGCTAATGAACTCCTATGTCATGGCTTAGACAGAGGCATTATTTAACTGGTTACAACTCTGTCAAATAGAAGATTACACCAACAATTATAAAAATCAACAAATAATTTGGAAGTTATTAAAGTTATATGACAAATCATTTTCATTACAGGTTATATTGTTTAGCATTTTGTAATATATTGTTTATTTAGAGAATAAAAAGGGAATCAATTTTAAATATTGTTTGATATATTAATTTATATTACCATAGAGATTGTTAAATATTTTGAACACTTTCCCTGAATAAAGGGGACATTTATTTTCTCTATTTATGAATCATTTATCTTATTTCTTATGTGGCTCAAAACTTGTGTAGAGAAAAGGGGCACTCACATCTTTTCACATTCCAGACATCAGGAAGCAGAAAGGGCAAGAGGATATATCCCAAACCCTAGAACCTCCAAGATCTGGGCAGCCCATCTACCTTCCCACTCACCTTTTGTCAGTCACATGGGAGAGGCACAGTCAGAGAGAGACAAAGCAAGAGAAGGGCCTAGCCTTAGGCCAGCAGGTACAACCCCTCCGTAGAAAGAGAAAGACTCCTACAAAATAGAATGCAGAGAGATACTGAGCCCAGCTCCATGATCGAATGAAATTTTCTTAAGCTGGCTGTATTAGTTTTCTATTGCTGCTATAACAAATTACTACAAATTTCACAGCTTCAAATGTAAGTCATTTGTTAGCTCATAGTTCTGTAGGTCAGAAGTTAGGGTGGGCTTATCTGGGTTCTTTGCTCAACTCCTAGAGGGCCCTGTTTGTCTTTATATATGCTCTCCTCAATCTTTAAAGCCAGCCTTAAACCTTTCTTATTCTTCAAATCTTTCTGACTTCCCCTTCTGCCACCAGCTGGGGTAAACACTCAGCTTTCAAAGAGCTCAATGATTACCTTAGGCCCTATCTTAAGGTCAACTGATTTATAACCTTAATTGAATCTGCAAAATCCCTGCCATGTAATCTATAGTCATGGTCATGATATCTTATCATATTCCTAGTCTTGGAAATTAAGGTGGGAAACCTGGGAGGGATCTAGGAATTCTGCGCATTACACAGGCTAATCCTTGACAGCACAATTTCCCCTTTGAGTGGTAGAACAGGGGAATGGGAAAAGGGCAAAAGAGCTGAAATTGAATTCAAGACAGAGACAGGCAGTGACACAGGGAAAAAGGCCATGTGAAGATGGAGGCAGAGATTGGAATTATACAGCCCCAAGCCAAGGAAGGCCTGGAGCCATCGGAAGCTGGAAGAGGCAAGGAAAGAGTCTTTCGTAAAGCTTCAGAGGGAGTGTGGCACTGCCAAAACCTTGATTTCAGAATTTTGTCTTCCAGAACTATAAGAGAATAAATTTCTGTTGTTTTAAGCCACCTGGTTTGTGGTCATTTGCTACAGCCACCCTATGAAGTTAATACAAATGTCATCATTAAATCTTCAGTAGCAAACATTCTAGGCATGTGGCGTTTATCATTGAATCAGAATTTCTGGGGCACTAGGATGGACAACTGTGTTTTTGCCTTCCTACCATCAAACCTCATTCTTCTAGAAATATCCCTGACCTTATTTTGGTGAACTATTTTTCCCTTTGATGGGACTGCTGATCAAGTTGTCCTGCCTTCCTCTAGCCAAGTGAAGGACATATGACCCAAACTTGACCAATTAGATGCTCCCCTCCTAGAGTTTGAATCGTCAGCAAACCAAGAGAGAGACTGAATATGAGTTGAATTCATTTATCCTGGGAGAGGTGTCTCAGAGAAATTTCCACTATTTCATGTTACTTAGATTACCTGAGTTTCCTGTTGTTTATCCTTTGCACAGCCTGGTTCCTCAGCTTATTTTTAAATTCTGTAAGTATTATGGGTTGACTTTTGTCCTCCCAAAAGAAGTTCTAACCCCCAATACCTCAGATTGTGAACTTATTTGGAAATAGGACCATTGCAGATGGAACTAGTTAAATTAGGATAAGGACATACCGGAATAGGGTGGTCCCTTAGTCCAATAATGACTGGTGTTCTCATAAGAAGGGGAGAGAGGAGACAGATACAGGGGAGAATGCCACATAATAATAGAGGCAGAGACTGAAGTGCTGCAGCTACAAGAGAAGGAATTGCAAGGATTGCCAGGAGCTGCCAGAACCTAGGAAGTCATAAGGAAAGATTTTCTTTTACAGGTTTCAAAGGGAGCATGTCTCTATTAACACCTTGGTTTCAGACTTCTAGTATCCAGAACTAGGAGAAAATTAATTTAAATTTCTGTTGTTTTAAACCACCTAGTACTTTCTTATAGCAGCCCTAGGAAAGTAAGTCAATAAGCTACCCCAAATTTATCTAAGTCATTTTTTGTTGTTGTTGTTGTTTTGCTTAGGTTAGCAGAGTTAGTTCCTTTATTGTCAACCAAAGATTACTACCTGGGATAGGTACTTGTTAAAACCAGAATTTTGAGGATGAGTTCCAGAAATATGCATTTTTATGAACTCTGTAAGTGATTTCTTTTTTAAACAAATAATATTTGATGCATCTACTATCAATAGTACTTGGATTGAGGCTGAAATATTTAGAATGGCCAAATCCCAAAATTAACTCTTGGACTTACCAAAACCTTCAAATGCTGATGGAAACATCAAAATTGGAGGGGGAAAAACTATTGCCATGACAAATATTTATGGATCTTACACATTTATATAAAAAGACTATAGCCCCAAGCATTAGCAAACCCTATAGACAAACAAAGTGGTCCTTAGACTTCATTATCTTTCTTTGGGGCTTTTCAAAGCTGCTATGACAAATACCATACAATGGGTTGGCTCAAACAACAAGTATTTATTAGCTCACTGATTTGAGGCTAGAAGTCCAAAATCAAGATATGAGCAAAGCTTGCTTTCTCCCAAAAATCTTTAGCCTTCTGTTGCTAGCTGTCCTTGGGTTTATGGCTTATATTTCTGCCTGTAGTCACATGGTGATGTCTTTTCCTTTCCCTTCTAGGTTCCTGCTGACTTCCTGCTTCTGGCTCGTCTCTGTGCTTTCTCTGACATCTCTTTATAAGGCCACCAGTAATCTGGATTAAGACACACCCTCATTCAGTTGGGCCATACCTTAACTAAAAATAACATCTTCAAGAGGTCCTGTTTACAATGGGTTCACACATGGGAATGCAGGCTAAAATTAAAAACGTCTACATTAGATCACACGATTCAATCTACCTCAGTGGGGCCACAAATACTTAGACCATAAATCTTGAATCCTGTGATCTCTGTTTATAGCCCTATATGAAACAAAAAGTTTCCAGTGGGAAGTACTTATAAAAATTATTTTGGAAAAACTCAGGAATGAAAAAGGTAACTTTTAGCATTTCTCTATACAAAATACAACACACTTTGTTTATAAGGCCTATGTCTGTAAGGGTAGAAAATAAAATCTTGTTAATTTAAGAGAAGTCAATCACTTCCACTGTGTAATTTCACTTTGCGTCAATTAAGACTCAAATTGCAATTCAAACTGAATCAATTCAGAGTTTGTTTCTTACCCCAAACTCCATCCCAATTCAGAAATATGGAACCCTTGTGGCCCCTTCATGGATCCACCATATAAGCTCTAGCCATGTCTTTCATGATTCTACTCTATCACCCACTAGTTAAAGTTTCCTATCTTTTTGAGGTGGGAAATTGCTTTTACCTCATCATGCTTTCCTCTTTACTTCCTGATTTATGGCATAAATATTGCTCTGAGAACTTTGGAGTTCATTCAAACCCTTTTATTACTCTAAAAACCTGACAGAGAGAGGTTTCATTGATTTATCATGAAGACGTTGATCTATGTCAGGTAATCTCAGGATAAGGACAGGAGTGCTGGGCTTCAAGGGCAACTGAAACAAGGCATACGTACACCTAAAGACCACTGGTGTGCCAGACCAGCTCTACCAACTCACCAGAGTGGATTGTTAAATTCAGAAATTTTGTGAGTTGTTTGTTATACACAGCCATTAGAAAAAATTAAACTATGCAAACTTACAACTAATAAAATATATTTCTGAGGGACTAAACCAAATTCTAATTATTTTATTATTATCTATTTTATATTTTACTATTATCTATGCTTTTGAAATTATTTAAATATATTGCATATCTGCGTTGGAATAAAAATAATGATGTGCTACAGGGAATCTCTTCCCAACACCATGTTCTGTGACATCATATAGTTGTTTGAAATCACACATGGTAGAGAATTTACACCCCAAAAAATTGGCAAATGCTACAATCAGGATTTTTAAAAAAACAAATCACAAAGCATAAAATAAAACTGGAGAGCTGGTTGTTAAACATTTTCCAGCATACCACTGCTCAGAACTTATTTCCTATGTTTCTTATCTTATCCTATTATACCTCTGCTTCATTATTCCTTCTCTATTTCTCTCTTCTGGTCAGCTATATCTGTGTTTTATCCGTGTGGCAAGAACCATGGGCATTGACAAGTTATAAGGCTCATAATTTACAATCAAGTCACTCAAAAAGCATACTATCATGGCAGCTCCTGTGTTAACCATGGGCATCACCGAGATGAGACAATACCCAGAGCAGGGGTGCTAGATAGATGTTTTGGTTTGCTAAAGATTGCCAAGGCAATATACCAGAAATGGGTTGGCTTTTATAATGGGGATTTATTAACTTATAAGCTTATAGTTCTGAGGCTGGAAAAATGTCCAAAGCAAGGCATCAGGCAACACTCTCTTCCCAAAGATTGGCTGATCTGTCAAATGGGAAGACACATGGTGGCATCTGTCTTATCCTCTGGGTCATGTCACTTTCAGCTTCTGGCTTCCTCCAGCTTTCTGCTCCTGTGGCTTCCTTTCTCCTGGTTCCATTGATTTTAGCTTCTGGTTTCAGGGACTTCCTCTCTCAGCTTCTGGGGGTTACTTTATCTCTTCAGCTCCCTCTCTCCATATTCATCCTATTTATAAAGGGCTCCAATAAGAGGATTAAGACCCACCCTGGGTCATGCCCTACTGAAGTAATCTAATCAAAGGCTCCCACTGACAATAGGTTCACACCCACAGGAATGGATTAGTAATAAGGACATGATTTTCTGCGGTCCATCTAGCACCAAACTGTCATAATAGATAATCCACGGTTGTCCACTATATTTCCATAGTAACAGCTGATGTTCAGGGCGTTCCCCTTGAAATAGTTTCCCAGGCAGATGTTCAGTGTATCTCTAGTCAGTCTGTCTCTTGGTATCCTACTTGGCCACTCTTTATTCTGGCTACTGGCCAGTTCCCTCAATGCAAGTCAAAGAGTCCTTTTTGCAAGAATCAAATGACTAGATTGGTCTCTCCCTCTAAAAGTAGGACTGTGACACACATTTAAGGACAGAAGTATACTTTCAGGCTATTTTCAGGGTCAGTAAAATAGAAAGATTCTTTTTGAAAGCAAGTTAAACTCTCTCTAACCCCAGGACATTCAGATGACCTATTTTCCAAAACTCTCATAACTTTAGTCAATTTGTTCAAAAATGTACTCTACAAATATGAAACATTCTTTTTCAAAATTATTTCAAAGACTATGGACTCTCCTGAGCTTTCTTCCCAGGCAAGATGACAGAAAAATTCTTAATGCACAGAACAATGTAACTGAAGTCCCACTACAAAAGTGATGTATTAGTCCAATTACATGACAAAGCTGGCCATGCCCTCTTGGCTTGATATGGAAAAAGTAACCACTGCAGAAGCTTCATGTTGGATCCTGTCAAATGAGATTGAAGTTACAGAGTTCCCACATCCACAAACTTGTTTTTGAAAATTTAAATATCAGCTGACTCTACTGGAAATCCATTTGTGTCTAATGGCACAAAGTATATCTTGCTCTTCTGTTTGATTTTCATCGTAAAACATTATCTGCAACAATGTGTTTTTTTTTTAAAGCAGATCTGTAAATAAAATACCTATTAACCAATTCATGAAAGTTCATGTTCAAAAGCTAAGGTGTTTTCCAATTATTCTTTGGATTCCAAAATTTCTATTTAAACTTGACTTTCAAATCATAGAAACCATGAACAAATTGAAGAATAAAACCATGTTATGAAGCAATATAAAAATTTATATTTTAATTTCCAAAATAAAACTCTTGCCATTCCATTTCATATGGCCCTTCATCAAAACTAATAACTATTTTATCAGCTAGCAGATATTCAGGTAACTAGGTCAGTACTCTTTCAAGTACTCTGTTCCCACTGTTTTGGCACAGTTAATTCATCTTTAAAATAGAGTCTGAGTCTTTGAGAGAATAGTGATCTCCTCCGGGACAGATGCTCTAATGTGCATATCTGAATCTTTAACACTTAGTGCAGTGCTTGACCTACAGCCGAAGGCCAATGAATCTTGGTTGAATATGTGAATTAATAAATGACAAATACCCTTCTTGAGATCATTTTTTAACTTCAATTACAATTTTTTATAATCCTTGAAAATAATAATCATATAGTTTCCACGATAACTCACACTAAGTTTTCCTCAAGTGAAGAAAGAGAAAATAAAATTTGGAACACCTGAATTTGGTGTGTTATTTTGTGCTGCCATTTAATGTGTGTTTCTTTATATACTTCCTATAAAAATGGTAGTTAGACCTGGAGGCATAATAAAATTCATGTTTAATAAACCTTTTTTGGCAGCAATATTTCATGGATGGTTCTGTGTTATTCCTACTGCATCACTTAAAAAGGGACATCAGATCTGGCTGCTCTACTTTTAGTGATGTGAACATTAATCAGTGTGTTCAAAGAATGTCAGTTTAATCCATCTGTTATAACCTAATTCATCACCCTTTAACCTAATGGTTTTAGCAGTCACTGATGATCTTTGACCAGATCTATTATTTCACTAAAGTTTTCAAAATATTGACTTTCCTAATTTTATTATTCCTTCTGAATTTATCTATTCTACAATAAAGAAATTTTCCACATTACCTATTTCTTACCCTGAGATACAGTTTGTACAGGAAATTCAGAGTAAAGTTGATTTAGTTCCTATATTTACCAATTTTCACAATAATAAATTGTTGCCTTAGTGAATCAGATGGTGCATTTTTTCAACATCATGAAGAATTCATGAATTTTTATACATTTGATCTGTTTTATACAGCACAGCCATAATCCCTTTTGGTATTCATTTTTTTTTTTTTCCATTTTAGGCCAGTGAGAATGTCTTCAAGTTGGCTCCTAAAAACTTCATATGAATCCAGTAGTCTTGGATAGCTTCTTTTCTTTTAGCTTATATTTCCTGTCCCAGACATGGAATTACTCAGTTCTCCAGGGATCCCTGGACCCTTTTAATAAGAATTAATATTTAGAGATCATAATCTGTGCTGTTGGGTACTCATTGATACTAGGTTATCTGTTTGATTTTCATTGCCATTGGAAGTAAGTTTTTTTTGTTACTTTCAGAAAGAGTAAAATAAATCAGCTGTATTGATATAACCAATTTAAACAAAAAATTACATGACTTTTACTTAATTTCATTGATTTTGTATTTCTCTCTCTTCTGTTTTATAAATCTTTGTTCCTAAATGCATTAGCACAATTGCTTATTTGCTTTACCCTCCAACATATATTAGCAGTTTAGCAATATTATTATGAAAAATATGATCACTTAATGCAGTTCAGTGTTTTTTATGATTCTCTATTTCCTTAGTATAAATCACACTAGGAATGTGTAGTCAAATTACTGTGTTTCAAATAACTTGAAATAATACTTCTCAATGCTCATTCACTTCATATATTTCCATCACCAATATTTCAAATATCCATTTTGTAAGGTAAGGATATGAGTGTTTCTAACTTTCTTCTATCTTTTCAAAATCTCTCTTAGATTTAATTCTAACAAATAAACGTTCACTAATAATGAACAATCTGAAGAGGACTTCAAGAAAAAAAATTCTATTTACAATAGCAACTAAAAGAATCAAATATCTAGGAATAAATTTAACCAAAAATGTAAAGGAATTATACATGGAAAATTACAAAACATTAGTAAAAGAAATCAAAGAAGACCTAAGTGAATGGAAGTGTTCATTGATTGGAAGGCTAAATATTATTAAGGTATCAATTCTAATCAATACAATTTACGGATACTTGCAACCCTGTGTTGGTTTGAGTCTTTTGTGGACCCCAGAAAATTATGTTCTTCAATTGAAACTATTGTGAACCTTTGATTAGATTAGAACAGTGAAGGGCCATTTGATTAGATTGCTTCAGTAGGACGTAGCTGAGGGTGAGTCTTAATCCTCTTACTGGAGTCTTTATAAATGGAGCAGTAAAAAGCCACAGACACAGAAAAAAGCTTCAGAGAGAGAGGGGAACCCGGAAACTGAACCAAAACCACTTTAGCTGAAAGCAAAGAGGCGTAGAGGAGAGGGGAGAGATGAGCGGATGTGTGCACATGCCTGATCACCCACAGCTGCAGTCCGGGAAAAAAGATCTCTGATGATGCCACAATTTGGACATTTTCATGGCCTCAGAGCTATAAGCTTTTAACCTAGAAAATTCCAGTTGTTAAAGCCAATCCATTTCTAGTATGTTGCTCCCAGCAGCTTTTGGCAAACTAAAACAAACACCAATCAAAATTCTAACAGACTTCTTTGCTGAAGGAAAAACCAATCATCAAAATTATATGGAAGGTAAGAGGATCCAAATATCCAAAACCATCTTGAAAACAAAGAACAAAGATGGAGAATTCACATTTCCTGATTTTAAAACTTATTAAAAAGCTACAGTAATCGAAAAGCATGGTACTGGCACAAGGACAGACATATGGACTAATGGAATTGAACTGAAAGTTCAGAAATAAACCCGCACATCTATAGCCAATTGATTTTTTTAAAAGATTTATTTTATTTATTTATTCCTCTCCACCCTCCTTCATTGTTTTGCACTCGCTGTCTGCTCTCTGTGTCTGTTGTGTGCTTGTCTTCCTTTTATTTTTTTTTTTAAGGAGGCACCAGGAATCGAACCCTGGACCTCCCACGTGGGAGGGAGGCACCCAACAACTTGAGCCACCTCTGCTCCTGCTTGTTGTGAATCTAATTGTGTTTCCTCGTGGTTATTCTTCATTGCATCATCTTTTTGCGTCAGCTCGCTGTGCCAGCCTGTCACATGTGTTCACTGTCTTGCTCATTTTCTTTAGGCAGCACCGGGAACCAAACCTGGGACTTTCCATGTGGTAGGCAGGTGCCCAATTGCTTGAGCTACATCTGCTTCCCCCAATTGATTTTGGACAGGAGTGCCAACTCCACCCAATGGAGAAAGAATAGTCTCTTCAACAAATGGTTCTGGGAAAACTGGATATCCATATGCAAGAGAATGAAGGTGGAGTCCTTCTTCACACCATATACAAAAATTTACTCAATATGGGTCACAGACCTAAATATAAGAACCAAAACTCCAGGAAGAAATCATAGGGAAGCATCTTCAGGACCTTGTGTAAGAAAATGAGTACTTAGACTTTACACCCAAAGCAACAACAACAGAAGAAAATAAAATTAGATAAAAACGAGACCTCATAAAAATGAAAAACTTTTGTGCATGAAAGTAAAAATACAACCTACTGATTGGAAGAAAGTATTTGGAAACCACATATTTGATAAGGACTTAATATACAGAAGTTATAAAGAAATCCTACAACTCAACAACAACAGAAAGATGAAAATCCCAATTTAAAAATGGGCAAAAGGGAAGCGGATGTGGCTCAAGCGACTGGGCTCCCATCTACCATATAGGAGGTCCAGGGCTCGATTCCTGGGGCCTCCTGGTGAAAGGCAAAGCTGGCCCGTGTGGCGAGCTGAGCTGAGGAGAGCTGGCCCACATGGCGTGCTGGACCATGCAGGAGTGCTGGCACACATGGAGTGCTGGTGCAGCAAGATGACAAAACAAAAAGAGACACAGAAGAGAGACAATAAGAGATGTAGCAGACCAGGGTTCTGAAGTGGCGCAAGAGATTGAGCGCCTTTCTCCACTCCGGAAGGTCCCAGGATTGGTTCCCAGTGCTGCCTAAAGAGAAGACAAGCAGACACAGAAGAACACACAGAGAGCAGACAATGAGTGCAAAAACAATGGTGGGCAGGGGGAGTGGGGAGAAATAAATAAATCAATCTTTTTTTAAAAAATGGTCAAAAGACTTGAATAGACATTTCCCCAAAGAAGATATACATATGGCCAAAAAGCACATGAAATGATGCTCAACATCATTAACCACTAGGGAAATGCAAATCAAAACACAATGAGATACTGTTTCATACCAACTAGAATGGCCACTATTTAAAAAGTGAAAAATACCAAGTGTTGGAGATGATTGCGACAAAAGGAATACTTGTTTATTGTTGGTGGGAATGTAAAATGGTGTAGCCACTGTGGAAAACAGTTTGGCAGTTCCTCAGTTATTTAAGTATAGAATTAGTTTCATATGACCTAGCTATCTCACCTTTAGGGATACATCCAAAATAATTGAAAGCAGGGATTCAAACAGATATTTGCACACTGATGTTCATAGTGGTATTATTCACAATTGCCAAAAGATTAAATCAACCCAAGTATCCATCAACCAATGAATGGATAAACAAAGTGTGATATATACATACAATGTAATGTTATTTAGCCATAAAAAGCAATGAAGTTCTGATGCATGTGACAACATGGATGAACCCTGAAGACATAGTGGTGAGTGAAATAAGGCAGTCAAAAAAAGAACAAATATTGTACGATTTCACTGAAATGAAATAATTAGAATAAGGAAATTCATAGAGTCAAAAACTAGTATATAGTTTATCAGGGACTGGGGGAGGGGGTTAGGGAATGAAAAGCAATGTTTAATTGGTATAGAATTTCTGTTTGGATTGATGGAAAGTTTTCTTAATGGATAGTGGTGATGGTAGGACAATGTTGTGAATTTAATTAACACCACTGCATTTTATGTTTAATGTGGTTAAAGGGGAAATTTTAAGTTGTATATACGTTACTAGAACAAAATTTTAAAAAACGATAAAGCTATACAATACAGTGAACCCTAATATAAAAGAAGGACTATAGGTAATAGAATACTTATAATAATATTGTTTCATCAATTGTAACAAAGTAACAAAGGTACACACTAATGTAGTGTGTGTGTGTCTGTAGGGGTATATGTGAATTCTGTATTTTCTGCATGATTTTTCTATAAACCTACAACTTCTCTAATAAAATATATTTAAAAAAAAACAACAAGTATCTATATGTGGCCTAAAGCAAGAGTAATGTTTTTCATTCACTTATTTATTCAACTAGTATTTCTTTGTGGTAAACCATATTGTAAATGCATGGGATTCAGAAATAAAAGACATGTGCTTATCCTCAAAGAGCCTATTTCTAAAAGGAGTACATATATTTTCTGAACAAATACTCTGATAATTTCTCAGCCATGATATACTTTTCCTATGCTTTAATTTTTGTCAAAACTGTTCTCAGAGCCTCTGCTATCATTTCTAGAAAATGCATAAACTGAAGGCTGACCTTTGAAGCTGCCAGAAAACTCACAATCTCCTTTTCTTTAGCTAACTGGTTATTTAGAACTTCTCTCTCTGCCATGGCTGAAAAATGGCTGTTCATAACAAAGGCTGGAAATGATGCCAAAGGTAAAGTAACCTTTTTCTCAATTTACTAAGCTATTACATCCATTTCCTCATGTGTTTCTCACAACTCAGGGAGTAAACAGAGCATGTGTTGTTTCTTTGTTGTACACAAGATGAAACTGAAGTCCAGAGTCATGAACTGTCTGGCTCAAGGGCTCTAAATGCAAAATCAGGGCAAGAATCCCAGTCACATCTTCTGGACCATTTTTCCAGTGACATTTTAAAAGAGCTAGGAGGTTAAGGTAAGAGACAGAAAGAGTATAATAATCTCACTGTGCCTTCTGTTCTTGCTCCACCTATGGACTCAGCGGTGCCCTGTGTTCAGAGATCAATTTCAAATTTCTAGAATTGTAGGAAGAGTAAAACAATTAGGCTAAAGGAGCAGGAATGAGGTGTCTTCAGGGAGCCAGGTGGCTCAGTCTTCTTACTGATCCTGTTCTAATACCTTTCTACTCCAATTTAGTGGTGCCTTGATCCTTCCTCTTGGGTCCCACTCTCTGCTTCTAGCTGTCCAACTCTAACCATCTGGGTCCCTGACATTTGCTTCCAAATCTCTTAATTGCCATTCACTTGGATGCCCACCAACTGTTACCTCACCTTTGCCTGACACAGAGTAGGTACTTAATACAAGTGCATTAACCCAGTATATGAATGGATACATATCCCTAATCTGGAATTCTGCTTCTGCCTTGTTAAAAAACCTCATGCAAGCCTGTTTCATCATCTTTTTATGGCTTCTATTCTCATCTCAGG